>PYSP01000572.1:0-11593 GCA_003049395.1 Pseudohalonectria lignicola | reverse complement strand
GCGGGCTGCTAGCGGCGGCGGCGGCGGCATGACGAGCTTCTTCCCGCCCGCTCTGAGGCGGCGCGGCTCGACGTCGAGCGAGAGCAGCTTCAAGCGGTCGCGCCACCCGGGCGGGGACGGGGACGGCGGCGGTGGCGGAGGGTTCGGGTTCCGGAAGACACTTCGGGCCTCGCCTGCGTCCTCGCTTGAGCACGGGAGGGAGGATCGCAGCCGTCGTTTCTCGCTCAGGTCGTTCTCGCCCTCGGATTCGGTCCGGCACGGTGGCGCGCCGTCGTCGCCGCCGCCGGTGAGCATGCACAGCCCGCGGATGAGGGTGTCGATGAGGGACGGCGCTCATGGCGGTGATGGCAAGGCTTCTAAGGGCGGCGGCGGTGGGCTCCACATGCCGTCCTTTGGGCTGAAGTCTAAGTCCAAGTTCAAGGCCAAGGGGAAAGGGAAGGGTTACAAGTCGTCTGGCAGTCGGTTTGATGACTCGAGCGACGAGGACGGCGGTGTTGGTGGTGGTGGTGGATTCCGTAGCCGGTTCGAGGACTCGAGCGACGAGGACGAGATCGTCCCCCTTCCGCGGTCGGTCGTGCCCATTACCGCCGCCGCGGCGATGAAGGCGACGATGCGGGCCACTGCTACTGCGCCTGCGAATAAGATGAAGACGAAGAAGAAGGAGTCCCTCCCCCCCAAGAGGCACGAGGAGGAGGAGGACGAAGTGGACCCCTCCCTCGAGCATCCCGGCAGCAGCAACGACGAGGGGGCGGCCGCCCGACCCGGGCAGGCGCGCATCGCCTCCTCGGGCGGCGGTGCCGCCTTTGGAGCCCCTCACCGCTCCCGCTCGGGCCGCGGCATGCTCGGCTCGCCGCAGGCGCTGGGCACCTCCACCATGAAGGGCGTCGGGGCCGGCGCGGGGCCGACACCGGTCTCCCTCGCCGAGCGGCCGGCTCGACGGACCAGCTTCATTTTGTCGGTCCTGGGCCGCAAGAAGACGGACGGCGGCGGGATCCAGCGCGGCGAGCTGATGGAGAGTGCGGCCAGGCGGGACACGGCGCTGGAGAGGAGCAAGTCGGAGCTGGCGGTCATGCGGGCCGGCGGCGCCGGCGGACGGCCCGTCAGCCCCAGGCTGCAGAAGCGGACCGCCTCGCTCCCGCTGATGCCGACGAGGAGCAGCTTGGGTGGTGGTGACTGGCCGCTTATGGCTGCTGTTTCGCCCACGCTCGCTGAGGAGGATGATGATGATGATGATGACAACGATGACGAGAAAGACGGTGGGCGAGTGAACGCCGCGGCCGAGAAGAAGGCCAGGCAGCGGCCCGCCTCGGCCGGGAACCTGCTCGCTGGCGGCTCTGCGACGGCGACGTCCGTGTCGTCCTCCCGGCCTGGGTTCACGCAGCGCAGGAGCCTGTCGTACGGGGACGCCGTTGCCGCAGTCGGGGCTGGTGGCGGAGACGGAGAGGGCGAGGGCGGTGGGAAGCCGCGGAAGAAGAAGTTCGCCGCACTGAGGAGGATGTTCAGGTTGGATGATTAGGGGTGTCTTTGACCTGATTGCTTTTCCCAGTGGCTCTCTCTCTCTCCCTCTTATCTCCTTATTTTCTATATTCTTTTTTACTCTTGCTCCTTTTCCTTTGTATACAGTCTGAGCGAATCACGGAAGGATGGACACATCTCCTTCCACGCGTCTCCTATTTTCATCTTGTCCTTTTGTTGCCGATTTGTTTTTCTTGGGGGGGTTTTGGGTCCGCCGGAAGGTTAGGATTGGATAAGGGAATCAAGAAAACACAATACCCTACACGTATAATCTCACGTTGCTTTCCTTCTTTTCTTTGTTTTTGTTATATTGGTTTCGTTTACCTGTCTAATATTATTGGCGGTGGACGGGATTGGGACATAAGGGTATCCTGCTCTAGCATGTTATGGAGGATCCTGGGTGGGGAATGTATCTTGTTCACCTCTCTATCTAGGTATACAATGCATGTCTAGCTAGTTGCTGAATACGACATATATACGACGGGAACATAGCATCAAGAGAATATTCTCGCTCCATCCTAAGACCAAACGCATCATATTGCTGTAGTGTCTCATATCTAGTTCGGCGAGAGCATCGACGATGCCACGTACCGCTGATCACTGTTGTGTGCCTTCCCGTAAGCCACCAACCTACCATTCTTTCATCACATTTATCCTTGATTACCTACGTAGACATTGTCATTCATGATGAAGGGTGCTTGAGGTCTCTACCCACCGAGCCGCCAACAGAGATATCTTAATTGCAGAGGGAGAGACGCGTGCACACGAGGTGGGAACAATCAGCCTGGCCGCACGTTCCTGCCCTATGTGGCATGTGTACATGACCGTTTAGTCTTCATCTACCTAAGGATGAAACTCAAAGCTTGGTGCACTTAAAGGGAAGAAAGAACAGAATCATGGAAAGAAAAGAAAAAAGAAGGAAGGAGAAAAGCCAAAAAGCAGCGCGAGAAAAAAAGGAGGGAAAAACAAAGTTACAAAGAAAGAAGAAGAAAAAAAGGCTCAGCTACCCTTCGGCCTCCCCAACCCAGCAAAAACAAACTCCCGGGTCGGCCGCCTCCCCAAGCACATCGCCAGCCAGTGCCGCTTGAAGTTAATGCGCTTCCCCTTCCCCCTCCGGATGAGGTCGTGGCCGCAGTGAGGGCACGAGTGCCAGACGGTCCCCCCTCCGTGGGCCGTCCTGAGGTGCCAGAAGAGCCTGCCGCAGTGGAGGAACTCCTTGTAGCAGGCGAACTCGGGGCAGAGAAAGTGCTCCTGCTCGTCGTCTTCGTCATCGTCGTCGTCGTCGTCGTCCTTGTCATCGTTGTTATCGTTGTTGCCGTTGCTATTGTGGTTGTTGTTGTTGTTATTCATGATGTTCAAATGCCCACCAGCGCGGGGGAATGGTGCGGCTGGTGCGGCGGGGGCAAAAGAAGCAGCCGCGACAAGCGTCGGAGCGATGGGGGCGGGCTGTGGACGTGGCGCAATGAGAAGCGGCTGGCTTCTTTTATGAATGTCGCTGGTTCTGCTGCTGCGGGTGTTGTTTTTGTTATTGCTGTTGTTTGCATACCCTGCTGGCGAGGATGTGAGGCTTCCTAGCGAAGGGGCGATGGAGACAAAACCTGAGCCCGAGGCTTCGGTCTCGATCGATGTGATCGGGGCTGTGGCCGGGGCTGGGCCTGGCAGGAGCAGTCGGCGAGGGCGGGACGGGCTGGTCAAGAGAGCGTCTGGGACCCCGGGAAACATATCCGGAGCGGCCGCTGCCTGGTAGCTCGATTCGTTGAGTCCAGGCGCCGGTGGAAGCCAGCCGCTGTCGTTGTGGGGATATCCGTCGTTCACCGGCGCCGCTGCCATGGCGAAAGCATTTTGTTCCCCCTGGAATGGAATATCCTGAAAGGGAAATGGCTGCGTCATCATCATCAGGCCTGCGTCCACATCCGTCAGGGTATCTCCTCCTGCTCCCACAACTCCTCCTCCTCCAAGACCATCCCATGCCGTTCCACTTCCTCCTCCTCGTCCTCGTCCTCCTCCCCTTTCAACTTCCAACCATGCCAAAAAGTCCTCCGTAATACCACCAGCGCCATCTCCACCGGTGAGGGCAGAATCCCAGCAGTGACTAGAGTTCACCGGCAAGGGTGATCCGCTGACGGGCGGTGGGGCGTCAGCCATTCCAGAACCGAGGAGCCAACCGCCACCGGGCAGGCCACCATTACCACACTCGTGTTCACTGCTCCATGAAGACGAAATGGTCAGGCGAGAGAGGACTAGGCTGTCCTCCCCCTAGGGCATTCTTCGGTAGAAGACAAAAAAAGATGAGGTTTTATGAAGGCCGCGGGCTGCTCCTGCTGTGTAACCCAGTGGTGGGCGTCAGTAATTACCTTAGCCAGGAGCCTACCTAGGTACATCCCTCCAGGTAGGCAGGTTAGTTGGCATTATACCTGGATCGGCGACACTCACTCACCACACGGACAAGTCCCCCTATCTATTGATGGATGATATGAAACCAGCACAAACGTTGGGCTGTCTAGGCTGGAGAGGAAGGCCAAGATATCGATGGCAAGGCGGAGAGGAGAAGAAAATTTTCCGAACAGGTAGAATTGTCGGCCACTTCATTTTATAAACATGGTTGGCCGGATGCCTCGTCATTTTCATCCCAAAGGCCCAAAGGGCCACAAGGCAACCCAGGAATTTCATTTCCACAAGGAAGCCCAGCGTATGGCTTCCGACCCCCAAATCATACCAGACCTGCAGGACAGCTGGAGCGCCACGAAGGGAAAAGGGGGAGGGGGGGCGGGGGGGCGAGAATTCTATGCGGTCCAGAGCCATGTTTCCCACAAGCCAATGACCGAAGGCAGCCCCCTCGAATCATATTCGTCCATGTAAATCGGGAAAAAGTTCACCGTTTGAAAAATCGCCAAACGTGACGAGTCGTTTCTGGAATGCAAATGATGATCGCACAGGGATAAGAAACAGAACAGGGCAAGCAAGGGAGAACGATGCAGCCGGACAGTTTAGGAAATCCTGCCTAGTTTGCCCTGCCAGGTGCGACGAGCCCGTCCTTGCTCACCTGGACGACGCCCCCTTGTACCCCGGGATTGGAAGGATATACGGCGGATGGGGGGAAGGTGGGGGTGGGTGGTTTTGTTTCCCCCTTGTGATTTTCTGGTCGGGCATCAGCGCAGCTTCTGAGCGGTGCCTTATCGAACCGTTGGGCGAATCCCCGGAGAGGACCATCGGTCAAGAGGGTACCACATCACCTCTCAACTTTCCTGCGAACAGACCGGCAGCAAGTTTGGGCATCCGCGCCGGAAAGGAAACAATGTCGACTGTTCTTTTTTTCTGTTTTTTTTTCTGTTTTTTTTCTGTTTTTTTTCTGTTGTCGCTGCTCTATTGCGTGAAGCCCAAGAAGTGAGCCGGCGTGATGTCTTGAGTGAAACACCGAACCCGCCTGCCGCTTTTTGGGCTGCCAAAGAGAGTCCTCCCAAAATGCTGCTGTGAATCCCCAGAATCTCAGAACCCAAGAGTCAGCGCTGCTTCTTCTTTCTACCACACACACACACACTGTCGCGGAGAGGCCGCAAGCCCCGGGTGGCCAGCCGGCCAGCCACCGAGGATGGAGAGCCGTGTGACACAACCCCTCAAACCTGCGGAGGGCTTGTCGGCTAGGAGCAGCCTACGGGAAGCACTGAGCTGTAACCAGTCTCGGTGGCCGCCCTAAAAATGGTCGGCATGTTCTTGACTTGGAAGGGGGCACAACATCGAGAGTCTGTAGGTAGGTATGCGTAACTTACTGCCCGTCAGAGCCTGCCCGCCTGCGAGATGATCGTTTCAGATGAGCAAGGTGGCCTTCATGACTGATGACGGCGGGGAATCTCTCGTATCGATGCTGTTCGTATCTCTTGATCTTGTCTTCTTATTTGGTTTTCTTTTATTCTTCTGTTTGTCTTGCCATTGCCAAACGGTTGCCTTAGTTGCCTAGGTACCTAGGTATGACCATACCAAGTGCACTCTTAGCCTCACTCAGGTGAAGCTGGGCTGCTTATCGCTTCGTTTTCCTAATTTCTTTTTGCCTGTGAAGTCCAGTGTCCAAGAGACCATTACCTACCTTACCTTACCTAGCTAAGTAGGTACGTCCTTACCAGCTAGCTCGGTCACCCTAACGAGAAAAATCAGCAGACTCCCCTGGCAAAGTTACACGTGTAACAAGAGACGGGCTCTGACTCGCAATCTCCCTCCTCCCCTCTCCCCCCTCCCCGCAATCCCCACTTTTCTCACTTCCAATTCTTCCCAAAGAACTCCAGCACCGTCTTGTAGCCCCTCGCATACTCCTCCTTCACCCTCTCGTCGCTCAGGTCGGCGCGGGCGGCCATCCACCCGTGCACCTGGTCGTCGAAGGTCTCGACGTGCCTGGCGGGGACGTCGAGCGCGGCCTCGAAGGCGGCGACGTCCTTGGCGTCCTCCTCCTTGGAGGCGAGCATGATGAGGGGCACCCTGATCCCCTTGGCGTCGGCCGCGTCGATCATGGCCGGGTGGATGGCCGCGCCGATCGAGAACGGGTTGCCGCCCTCCCCCGACGACGTCACGATGGAGACGATCTTGCCGCCCCAGCAGTAGCCCAGGATGGCCCACGACTCGATGCCGGGGTTGGACTCCTGCAGCGTCTTGACCAGACCCGGCACCTTGGCCGCCGTCTCGTGGGGCGACCATTTGGAGAACCACTTGCCCAGCTTCTCCTGCTTCTCCTTCGTGTTCGGGGGATACCTGCGGGTAGGGGGAGATATTTGAGGTTAGACATGCGGTGAGAAGTAGGGTTTTTTATGTGTTGTGTGACTAAGGGGTAGCCAAGCAAGGGATGTTCTTTTTCATGGAGGAGAAAGACGAAAAAAAAAAAGGAAAAAAAAGAGAGAGAGAGAGATGAAACATACCACTCAATCGGGCAGGGCTCCCCTTTGAACCAGTCCGGAATGAAGACATTGTACTTATTCTCCTCGTCGCTCGTGGCCAGGATGTCCGCGCCCTGGAGCGTCTGGTCGAAGTAGCCAAAGATGTCGTAGATGACAAGGACGCCTTTGGTCGCGTCCGCGGGGCCGGTGACATCTGCAAGGAGGTAGTGTATTGCATGAAGAGGTTGATGATCAGCAATGACAAAAAAAAACAAGAACAAAAAAGAATTGCGGGATCGCTCGTATGGCTTGCTATGTTCAACAAAATGTTACTCACACGTCTTCATCCCGGCCAGCTCCTCGTATTTCCCCTGAGCTTTGTATCCCGTCGCAACCACCGGGGGCACGTTGCAGCAGGCCTTGCTGTGGCCAGCAGTCGCCTCCATAGTCGACATCTTCACCGCGTGTATCCTCGTCGCTGTCGTCGGTTGTACAGATCTGATGCTCCTTGGGGGTTGGTTCTTCGTCTTTGCTTCTGTCACAGGTAGAGTCCTTCTTGCGGTATGTATCAGACGATGATGGGCAGGTGAAAGATCAAGATAGCCTCCGTATGCGCGACGTAAAGTTCTTACTACTATTATCGGAGCCGTATGAACTGATGTCAAACTCGTGGGTGGGGGCGGGGTCGAGGTCCGCCGCAGCGTCGGAATTAATGGGCCTAGGCCGGATAGCGATGGCCGGACAAGATGGGCCACTTCTTGTCGCGCTTGTAGCAATTGTCGTGACATCTTCGATTTTGAACTTTCTCTGCTGTCTCCTCCTCCCCTCTCGGCCATCAGACTAGCGTCAACCAACGATATTTATCATTTCCGTGCAATTGGTCTTCAATTTCCATTCGTTCCATCGTTCCTTGGCATTCATCGGGCATTTTACAAGACAAACTCTACCATGTGGCAGCCACGGAGACGAACTGTGTGACGGATGATGACGGAATAATGCGGGGTAGCTCTATTAGCGTCATATTCCACAATCTATCTCGCGAACATTGAGGCGCAGTCTAAGAGTTTTGTGATGTCAGCACGAGACGCCGTCTCCTCTCCGACCTACTACGGTACCTAGGGAGGAGGTATGTTTGCCTAGTGCCCAGCTTTACCATTTTTGTCATCCTTCCGTAGCGCAGGGATCATACAATCCAGTTTCACCTTTTCACTTTACGAGGACACCTGAGAATATCGGAGGCCTTGTAGACTTCCGATGTAGCTCTTGTGGCACTCTCCTGCAGCCAGCCCTAGGGCGGCAAGAGTCTAGAGGGCCCCATTACTTATCCTTTCCATCAGCGTCACGCACGTTCGAATACGGCGACTCCCGAAAGTTTATCATAGCAAGTATCGAGCCTCCCGTCGAGCTTATTCTGATGGGTGCATGTAGTATTCTTTCGACCTTGGGTTCCCTCCCCGAAGGCAAAACCTACAGCCCCGGGGATCCCATGACATGGATTTAGCCAGGGTTGCCCAGGCCGGGATTGCGTGGCGGGAGAGTCGCGCTCAGTTGCCCATGTGCCGCGCTTGGAGAGCTCCCCGCCCACCGAAAGATCAACGCCCTAGTGTTTAGGTCTGCATGCGATCACACGCACTCTCGGCCCCGAGGATGAGGAACGCTCGCACTGCCTCGAGCCGAAATACTAGCCTTCCCCGCCTCCCTCCTGGCAATCCCGTTGCGGCTGGCACGCCGCCAACTGCAGGGCTTGGCACCGGGTCCTAGGCTCCGTCGCTGGCCCCGTTCACGGTTACCCCAACCATTGAAGCGGTGTTTACTGCCGCTGGCCCCGACCCCGGCCTTCATGCTGCTCCGAATCGTGAAGCTCCCGGGTTCTTCCTAAGGAAGGATGATTTTTTGGTCTAGCAGAACGGGTCAGTGGTCCAACGAAACATCATCTTGTTCCCTAGAAATGATGTACTGCTATCTCAATGGCCAACCGTACGAGCAACCCACGGGCTTTATCGAGCCTCCTGACTCTGACAAACTTCAGATTTGCTCCCGAGCCCTTGATGACATCGAACGAAGTCAGCTTGCCAAGTTGTTTAGCCTTTTATCCTTGCCTAGAGTCAACATGGTGCATAGACTTCGAAAGCTCCTGGTGGAAACCCAGGACAGCATCCTACCCTTGTGTCATCCCTTGTGTTCTTGGCTCCCTCCATCCTCTCTTTCTTCCTGCTCTATTTTATTTGGCTCCTAGTGTAGCCGCTACAACGACGTTGATTCTTAGTAGAAGTCGGTGGTCAACATCAGCCCTGCATCGGAAGACTTCTAAAACACTGGGATGGTCTGGCAGATGATGCATGTGAGGAACCTTTGGGCCTGAGCTGTATATGTGTAAGCCCCGTTTACTTATTAGAGAAATTATTGGCTAGAAACCTAATGGTGTGCACATTCACCCTGTCGAGAGGCGACCCCGACAGAAGCGACGCACCGCAGACGATATGAGGTTACTCGTGAGAAACAAGCCCGGGCTGAGGGTGTACGGTCCCAAGGCAACGCCACATTCATGCATTTGCAAGAAACCGTGCCCTATAGTCTTTCAGCTGAGCACGCGTGCCAACACTTATCTCTGGTGCCCATGGAACCACCGGTCAGGTAGCACGAGGAGGCATTGGGGCATTCCGCCCATTAGGCTCTGGCCACAATTGTTCTTTGGGGGGTTTGCCAGTCGTTGAGCGCTGTAAGGCCAAGACTGTTGGTCACAGATGAGTTAGCACGGACATAACTGCCGATGATAATGGCGTCGCACTGGAAGAGCTGAAGTCTGAGAGGGGAAATCGGGAAGTATTGACGACCGACCCATCATCGACTCCCGAGAAAAGAAGCCCCAAGACCGAGATATGGCCTGGCCGCTACACCAGTGCGCACACGCACACGTGCAGAACGGCCGACGATCTACGGATACCTACATTCTCAATATGAAATGCAACCGCTACAGTATCCCCAGCGCCCACCACCTCTACGATTCTCACGGGCATGCATTCGGCAGGAAAGACCTAGGAGGGGCATGTCCATCCGGCGGCAGAGCAGGCTCCGGACCCATCCTCTCCGGAGACCCTAATACCTCGCTTCTAAACCACCCCCTTCTTCACCAGAATACAATGGCTGCATGTGCTGGTCCCCGCACATCCACCAGTCCCCTTCCTCGCCTTTTGGCATCCCGCTCTAAGGAGGTAGGATGGAGGGAGGGGGAAGAGCGACTCAGCCCTGAGTCGGGCCTGGGAGAGGCACGGGAGGGGAGGCGGAGGGGCTTGCGTCCGTAACAAAATATAGACACCCCGCATTCGTTGACTTGACGAGGAAGGAGTTTTTGGGTAAAAACCCTACCTCCGCCCTATGGAGGCGGAAATGAAGACGGGCGACCAGAAAGGTTACCTAGGCAAATGGGGAGGGCGTGGCGGCTGGTGGTAGATGGATGAAGGGGGAAGATGAAATTCGAGGTGGCAACCAACGACCACACACCATCGCTAATACGTACCTACCCATGGTATGCACTAAGCCATACTTGTTTAGAGAAGTTGCTCTTTCGTTTTTCTTGTGCATTGATCAGCATTCTAGGTTGTGACTTCTCCTTCTCGTACTGCTCCTCCTCCCTGCTTTCTCGCCCTCGCCCCCCTGCCCCATTTCTGCTCTTCTACTCCTTGGTAATTTATTTTGCCGGCCACAGTCCCGTTTTTGGAGGGTGAGGAGAAGGCGAGCTAGCCACGGTCGACTGATTTCCCGCATCTAGATGCGATATGGTAAAATTTGTCCGTTTTGGTCGACGTGCAGGAAAATAGGCGGATGGGGAAAGGGAGGGGGGGTTTCGGTCGTATTTTAGCGCTGTTTCTCCATCTTCTCGGCCTTTCTGGGTTCACCCGTCTTTCGTCGGCCCAAATCCAATATGCAGATTCCATGCTTTCTTTTCCTCTTTCTTACTTTCCTACTTATCGTTTTTGATGCTTCCTTTCACGTGGAGGAAAAAAGATAGATTCTGGGTGTCTTTGGAGGTGTCTTCCCTTTTCTTTGTCGTCTTGGCTCTATTGACTTCCTCCACTCACGGGCCACATCGCCTACACACACAAGCTTGTTCCGACCTGACCTATGTCGAGAGGATCGCTACATGTAGTTTTTCATTTTCGTTGTGTTTGTTGCGAGCCGGCGTTTGCCATAACTGCTTTGCTTGGAAGCAGGGCTGTCAGCTTCAATAGATGCACCATTCGTGTTAAGTGATACGCACCGCCTGCCCACTCTGCCGCCACTGCAACGACTTAGTGCGCACCCTGAAAACGCAAGAGTGCGGCGTAGTGGCAGCCTGACCGCTACCATATGCGCCGTCATCCTTTTGTCACAGGCTTCCCCGCGCAGAGACGTGGGTTGTTCTCTATTCACTCTTTCTAGCGCGGCGCATAACCCACCCACTCTGAGCAGAATGGAACAAGTAGAACAATAATATGCCTACGCTGTAGAGGCCCATTAACAGGCAAGCAGCCGCCGGGATTGGGGGAGGGGGCCCCCTGGCTGATGAGGGGAGTTTTCCCAGGCCCAAGGCTCGCCCCGTAGCCAACACCATGGAAATGGAACTGGAAGTGGATGGAGTCGAGGGACAACCAAGAAAAGAAACAGAATCCCACTTATTATTGAGGCCTCGGATCCCGATTTTGAGTGATCACCCCACCCATGCCACCGTTTGGTGTTTCCATTTTGTACTTGATGTGATGTACCCGCCACTGTAGGGGATGGGTTTGGTTGGGAGCTGGCTGGGAACATGAAGTGTCCAATATCACCAGTCCCACTGCATTGCCCGGAGAGTGATGATGCGATGCAATCTACGGGAAAGCATTGAGATATGGCACCCTCTCTGTCTTTCCGTTCTCCTGCTTTTGCCGCCCTTCCGGCTTGTGAGGCGAGGTACCTACCTCTGTTTTAGATACGCAGCGATTGTACCCGGCGCCTGCAGTGCCTTATCAAGCGACAACCTAACGCGGTCGCACACTTTCACTCCCGCCCGCCCGTCCCCATCTTCCCCGACATGGGAGGAGTCTGTCGTCGAGCCGAGAGGGCCTCTCTCGGGGGTGGCCGTGATGGCGCCATACTGCAGGACAATGAAAGCTGCTTGTTGGTGGATCTCCCACTGTTTTTGGTTGCATTACTCCCGCCGTGTTAGCCTCAACCCCCCAATGCCTGTAAGTCACCACCAC
>PYSP01000571.1:0-11734 GCA_003049395.1 Pseudohalonectria lignicola | reverse complement strand
GAAGGGGAGGAAGGGGAGGAAGGGGAGGAAGGGGAGGAAGGGGAGGAAGTGAGGAATCAGGAGATCGTATACTCCATATACACTACTATATTATGATTCCGGGAGCTAGCGGTAGTGTGGGGTCGAACCCGAGCGACGGCAGACCAAGGGACGCCAAGAAATGCCATATTGGCTGCCAAGATACTGGGGCGAGTCTTCTGAATGTTGGCCGGGCTGTTGGTTAGGGAAGGAAGAGGCGACAGGGCGCCAAAATAAACTAGGCGCTTCTGCTTGACTCGATATTTCGGTAGAACAACACGACCGACGTCGCAGATACCTACCTATCAGAACCTAGGCTACCTTCTTCGCCTAGATATCCAAGGTTGGCGCTACCCCTTGACAGTTTGCGCCTCAACGTGACTCCGGCGCTGGGGGAGGTGCGGTGCAAGTGTGAACTGTATGGTGGTCGGTCATTTATCCTCTTAACTCCACTGAGAACTGACGCCTGGCTTCGCTTCTGGACGCTTCTTCACTCCCTGTCTCCTTGCAAGTGCAAATTGTCGATTCGTTGGCTAAAGAACAACTGGGGCGGTAGGAAGAGGGAGGAAAAGAAAAGAGGAAGACATTGTTCAGACTCAGTCATGGAGTTAGGAAATAAGGGACCTGTATTGCGACGGATCACACGTGCGGTTTTCCATGAGTATGCCTACCTACCAGCGCAGGGCTCAGTGGAGCCGCCCCCACTCAGTTCAGGGCTTCCTCTCCAAGGACATGAAAGCCTGGTCCCAAATTTTTCCACCAGAAGAATTACACAACTCACAAGCAACAGCACCTCCAGAAATACCAGTGGCCCGTACGTCCTGACGTGCATGCCAATGGGCTCGGTGTGCATCACTTCTGATGGAGACGAGTTGCGAGATCAATGAAAATTACACAAGCCGCCAGTTTGAGGGTAGTCGAGAGCGCATTTGCTGTGACGGCTTCCTATGGTTAAGAGCGGTACAGATGGCAACACAAGACACGAGCAGGACAACGGCGAGGACGACGAAAGGACTGCGCTGGTAGGACGTATGCGCTTGTAATCCATGAGCAAGAAGCAAGAAGTTCTGATTAGACTGAACAATGGCACTTTCTGCTTCTTTTCTCGTGTTTACTCCTGGCCTCGAACCGGTTCTCCCTAATGAAAATGGGTCCTTGGAGAGTCGGTGACATGCCCAGTTCCAGGCGCTAACTCTATTCACCGAATCCTGCGCGGAATAAGTTCCTCGCCTTATTAATGAGATTGGTGAAACTCCTGCTTACCTACCTAACTACCTGCCTACTCCGTAGATACCTACCTACCTAGGTGGGAAGCATTGAGATAGGTAGGCTAGGCAGGTAGGCACGCATTTACCGCACTTAACGGAGCAATTCCCCTGAAAACATCATCACTCCGGCCGACTTGGGCATGTTCTGCACCTCGTTGCATTACCAACCTCCTATTCACATTACCAAGCTCCCCGACTTGAGGTTCCGCACCGTATACATAGCAAAAGCTGCATACCTTCTTGCTTGAAGGGGGACAGCTGCGAAGATGGCGCCGCGCAGAGGAGGAACCAGAAGTATAAGAAAGGCAGTGGTTCATCGCCATGATCTGAACTCGAGATGTTGCCCTCAGAAGTCAACAGAGCATCATCGACAACCCTCCATCCTCTTTGTCAACTCCTATCCAGACCCATCTCTCTATTCCATATAGCCTCCTCCTCAAGCCCGTCGCCCCAAGCCTTCCACCACAATGAGCTACACAGCCAAAACCCACAACACCTCCTACCCCTCCATCTCCCCGACCCTGCCCGCCCTCTCCGCCGAGGGCAAGGTCGTCCTCATCACGGGGGCCTCGTCTGGGATCGGCAGGGCCACGGCGGCCGCCTTCGCCGAGGCGGGCGCCAAGGCCATCGTGCTCCTCGCCCGCCGCGAAGCCGCCCTGGCCGAAGTCGCCACGGCCCTCTCCTCCTCCTCGCCAGCCCCGAAGGTCTTGTACTACGCAGCCGACGTCGCCGACGAGGCAGGCATGCGGGCCGCCCTGGACGAAGCGGCGGCGCGCCTCGGCGGCGGCGTCGGCGTGGACATAGTCGTGCACTCGGCGGCCACGCAGGGCGAGGTGGGCCTCCTCGCCGGGACCGGGGCCGGGGCCGGGGCAGGGGCAGGGGGCGGCGCCGCCGCCTCCCTGGAGGGGATCTGGGCCGCCTTCGAGACCAACGTCAAGGGTGGGCTCGTCGTCGCCCGGGCGGCCGTCGCGGCCCGCGCCTCCGTGCTCGTCGTCCTCAGCACCGCCGGCGCCGTCATGCCGCCGCTGCCGGGGCTCGGCGCATACCTCGCCTCCAAGGCCGGGCTGGCCAAGCTGATGGAGTACGTCGCCGCCGAGAACCCGGGCCTCAGGGTCGTGCAGGTCCACCCGGGCGTGGTGAGGACCGATGCGGCCGTAGCCCTGGAGGAGAAGATGGGGATCAAGTTTCCTTATGACGATAGTGAGTGTCTTTTACTTTTTCTTCTGTTTCCCTCCTCCCAAGGTGTTGATGCGTTCGCTGTTTGCAGCCATGGCGATGGGTCTTTGTGCTGACCTGAGAGGACCGCTATATAAAGTGTCCCTCGCGTCGTCCTTCATTGTTTGGGCGGCCAGCGATGAGGCAGCCTTCCTACGCGGCAAGTTCGTCTTCGCCAATTGGGACGTGGACGAGCTCAAAGCCAGGAGTGACGAGATCCAGGCGGGGACGGACCTGACCTTGGGTTCCCTGGTTGGGTTCCCCCGAGCCTGAATTCTTCTCGTCCAGGGTTCTACACTTACCTACGTGCAGATTGGCTGAATGCCGGGCAGCCGGGTGGGGAGGTAGAGGAGGCTCCGGGCAATGCATTAGATCCTCGCGAAGTGCAGTGCTAGATGAGAGCGGCTCCCAAGTTTGATTCCTTGAATACTCACCATATGCGAACAGATGGAGAAGAGATAGAAAGGGCTGAAACAATGAATACCCACTCATGGCTTGAATGCATCTGGTGCCCATCTACCTAGTGAGATGTTGAACTCCCATGTATGTCAAATCAGACGACCCAACCCACCGGCCGGCCCACCAACCCTCAAAAATAGAAACGAAAAGCCGAGGATCTATAACAATACGTATCCTTCCTACGCCGGGGCGGTACCCTTCCAGTACTTGGTCGGCACGAAGGGCATCTTGGTCACCACCGCCCTGCGCGCCTTCCCCCTCACCACGACCGCGACCTCGGTCCCGGCCTTGTGGTATCCATCCTTGACGTACCCCAT
This sequence comes from Pseudohalonectria lignicola, assembly GCA_003049395.1. Classification (NCBI taxonomy): domain Eukaryota; kingdom Fungi; phylum Ascomycota; class Sordariomycetes; order Magnaporthales; family Ophioceraceae; genus Pseudohalonectria; species Pseudohalonectria lignicola. The sequence goes on along the minus strand of PYSP01000571.1, from coordinate 8,457 downwards.
GGCGATGTTCTTGCCCAGCGTCGGGCTGGGGCACCCGCTCGTGACGGTGCCGATCTTGTCCCGCCCCTCGTCCCCTGGCCCCGCCACTGCCGTGCTGCTGACGACGATCTCGGCCCCCTCCCTCGCCGGCGCCCCCTCGACCACGAGCCCGACCCGGCGGCGCGACACGCCGGCGCCGCCCTTGCTCCTCGGCGTCAGGGAGGGCAGGATCACCTCGGCGCCGTGGAAGCCGCCCGAGGCCCGCCTCTCCTTCGCCACGACCCAGCCGAGCCCGGCCTCGACCGGGGTCGTGGTGTCGTCGAGGTCGTGGCCGTAGAGGCACATGCCGGCCTCGAGCCGGAGGCTGTCCCTCGCGCCCAGGCCGGCCAGCTGCAGCCTCTGGGGGCCCGCCGTGCCGAGCAGGGACTCGGCCACCGCAGTCGTCTCGTCCGCGGGGATCGAGATCTCGAACCCGTCCTCGCCCGTGTAGCCGCCGCGGCTGATGAGCAGGGGGCTCGAGATGTCGGAGCCGCCGTGCAGCCTGACGCGGCCGTAGCGCGAGGAGCCGAACAGCAGGTTCGGCAGGTCCACCTCGGCCGGCTCGGCTAGGCACTCGGCTAGGACCTCGGCGCTGAGCGGGCCCTGCAGCGCGACGAGGCCCCAGCCGTCCATCTTGTCGTGGTGCACCTTGCGCCCGCCCGCGGCCTCCCACATCCCCAGCTCGTCGGCGAGGTAGGCGTCGTCCTTGTCCCGGCAGGCCGCGTTGGTGACCACGTAGAAGAGGTCCCCGGCCAGCCTCGTGACCACGGTGTCGTCGACGATCCCGCCCGTGCCCCGGTGCAGGAGCGTGCTCAGCGTGCTCCGGTGGGTTTCGAGGCCAGTGAGAAACGCCGGCGTGACCGTCTCGAGGAACCCCGCAGCCCCGGGCCCGTGGAAGCGCCGCTGCACCATGTGGCTCACGTCGAAGAGGGAGGCCTTCTCCCTGGTGAAGACGTGCGACGCACTTACCGATAGGGACGAGTACTGCACCGGCATGTGGAAGCCGCCGAAGGGCACCATCTTGGCGCCGTGCGCGACGTGGAGGTCGTAGAGCGGCGTCTTCTCCAGGGGCACGCTGGGCGATCCGGCAGATGCGAAGGATCTAGCTCCATAGTGGCACACCTGGCCGGGTATTGGTGTCGAGGCAGCTTTTGTCCATCTTGGCGTTGATAATGATGGCGACGTGGTGGTGCATCGAGCTGGGTGTGCCAAGGCCGGAAGACGGGAGAGCATGGAGAGGCTTCGGATGGGTTGGTGCAGAGCCATTGACGGCCGACGAGCCAGTCTTGTGGCAACTCTTGGGGTGGTGTTCATGTTGGGTAAGTATTAATGAGCGCGGAGTTGTGAGACCGGCTGTGGTGTGAGGCCCGAGGCCTGAGGCGTGGAGTGGCAGGCGTTAACCTAAAGAGCTACCTACGGAGCTCAGTGGTCTTAGCCCTGGAACAGCGAGCCAAAGGTCTACAATCCTCAATTGAACATGTGGACGCGGATGGGAGCTCCTCGACAGCACGTAAAATTCTACCCTCGCCGAATATAATTCCCCGTACCTGCTTTGGGGCTGTGAGTAGAGTCGTACGAGTGAGGATATCTCATCGGTGAGGGTGTGACCGTCGGGCTAGAAGAGCCCACAATTGCAAGCTCGGCTTAGCTTCCATGCGGTCATGGCTGGCACCCGATACCGGGTGGGGTACCGACCGTTGATAACCAGGAGATCGGGTATCCCACCACCAACCCGAGACCCGACATTTCGCAGTGTCCTCTATACCTACTGAGTTGGACTCATCAACAGCTCCGCGTTCAGTGCTGTAGGTTGATGTCACAGAAGTGTAAATAAAATAAAAAGGCAATCAATTGGTCAAGGGAGACCGTGCAGTGTCAGAGAGGAGCATGTGTCGTCTCCTTTATAGTCCGCCACTTTCCACCTCGTTCCATAATGCTCTAGAAGATACCTAGTTAAGACGAACGACACCAATGATATTCGGAATCAAGATCCAGCAGGCCATACTGCTGTCACCAAAATCTGAAAAAAAGAGGAACACAATTGCTATAATAACATACATGCACCGATGGGATGAGGGAAGCCTACCTAGTAAGCCCGGTACCAAAACCAGGCCAGATATAGCGGACCGAACTGGACGTAAAGAGACATAACATCACGCGACAGCGAAACAGCCGCTTCATTTGTTGTTCTCAAAGCTGTACTTCAGCCAGCCCCCAAGCGCCCTCAGGCTCTCCCACCGCACGTTCTCGTCCGCCTCCCCCATCAGCTCCATAACACGAGTCTTGAGCCCGAGCTTCTCCAGCTGTTGCCTCCGCTCGGGCACCTCCTTGACCAGCGCGCCCACGTCGTTGCACGCGATGGCCAGCACCTGCTTGTCCTGGTCCCAGGGCTTGGCCATGATCTCGGCCAGCTGCTTCACCACCTCGCCGTTCTCCGAGTCAAGGATCCGTCTCGCGTTCTCCGCCCAGAACGTCTGGCTCCGGTGGGGCGGCGACCAGCGGAGGTGGCCCAGCTTCACCTCGGCCACGTACTCGTCGAAGGTCGTCTTGGTCGCCGTGTACTCCTCCAGCATCTCCTTGAGGCTCTGGAGGTCCTCCTGCAGGTCCGGGTCCGACAGGTGGCGCGAGGCCAGGTTCGAGAGCGACGCGGGGAGGCGCGCAAACGCCGCCACGGGGAGGAGGCTCGCCTTGTTCGCCGAGAGGAGGTTATACAGCGTCGAGACCAGGAGGCGCGTCGTCTTCTCCTTGGGCGAGAGGCGGAGGAGCTGCGTGTAGAGCGAGACGATGTTGTACTCCCTGTGATCATTGCATAGCTCGAGTTAGCCCATGCGGCAGGCAAAAGCGACAGTCTGAAGAGGAACCATGTCAAATACGCACTCATTGAGGTCATATCCAACTTCCTCGCCCTCGAATGACAGCTGCCACATCACCAACAGAACGTGGTAAAGCAGCTGCAGCCCAACTCCTCCACCGATAGAGCCCTCCAAAGTGCTGCCCCTCAGCGATGAGCCCGTCCCCCTGAGGGTGGATGAGGACGACGAATCGCCGTTGTTGGAGCCGGCAGCCACGCGCAGTATGTCGACAAGGGGTGCGACCGTCTCGCTCCTCTGCGCCCAGAACTGCCGCCGCGACTTGGTCCCGTACAGCAGCGACGAGTACTGCAGCACCCCGATATCCTGCAGGCCTGCGTCCTGGTTCTTGGTCAGCGACGATAGGTAGCTGAGGATTATCGGCAGCGCCTTCTCCACCGTCAGCGGAGACTCGTCCCTCGAGCTGGCGGCCAGCGTGCACAGAACTGTCGAGGTCAACAGAGGGATCGGGTCCTCCGGGTTGGTGGAGTGTGCGAGCAACGGTAGGAAGTGACGGTAGGGATCTGAATTCTGGAAGAGAGCCTTCGAAAGCGACGGTATGGCTGGATGCAGGAGGGAGAGCGTGAGTGACGGACGCCAGATCTGCGGTTAGCCACATATACTCTGTGGATTGTATTTCTATCAACCAATTCTCCAAACTGAAGAGAACCGTAATCCAAGAATCAACCACCTACAGTCTAGTAAGTCGCTCAATAGGACAAGGATGTACTGCACGACAAACTTGTTCGCAAGCTTATTCGCCGACTCGAGCACGCTGGGCTTGCCTTCCTCGCCGACGAAAAGCGCCCGATAGCCATCGAGATCGGCCTCGATCGTCTGGCACCGCACATCCTTCTTAACCTTGTCGACGGCTCTGATCTTGGCTAGCTGGTCCTCAGTCAGGGAGCCAGCCCTCACGGCTCCGTCCCAGGCCACTGGCCGCTGGCGTATGTTGTTCTGAAGCGATGCCAGATATGTTGGAGGATCGAGCGACATAGTGGCTGCAGGCTGCAGGCTGCAATTTTGTGTAAAAGCGTGTTTGCGTGTGGCGGAAGAAAATGGAAGTCCTCCTCTTTCGACGACGCGGGGAGTGAGCTCTGTTGAGCTTCCAGATCAATCGTCCCGGGCCGTCCTAGCGGGAGGTCTTCTGGAGCTGTGCCAATAGGTCATCGGCCACAGGTATGGTGACGCCTGTGCCTCCCGCTAAATACCTCAAGATACCTCAAAAAGACATGAAATTGGAGTGCGATTGCCTAAGACCTTGATGTAGAGAGAATGTACAGAAACTAGTCTTCGAGCTCTGGTATCCACTTTCCAGGCCAGATCGTTAGCGGTTAGCGTGCAGTCAGCCTCGCAGAAGCTCCACCTCGCCCCGAGCTTCAGGCAACGGATTGATTACGAGCATCGCTTCCACAAACATCTGAAGATTGAAGACCGGACTGATCATCAAGCCGCGACTTCTCCCAACGCACTCAACAACGAAATACCCCATTTTTGTTTCTACGAGGACACTTCTTACTTCTGGCATAGAAAAGGCCATATTCTACACTCTAATTCTCAGCACGCGCTCGATCGCATTCCCTTCCTCTGCCTCCTAGTCTCTCCCCTGCTCTGCTATCCTCTCTCCCCCATTTCAATTAGGGAGCTTGTATCTCCATCGGCCTCAACATGGTTTGTACACTCGCGCTTATTCTATCATGCGGAGCTCTTTCTCTAACATCTGGACTTAGCCATCCGCCACTGGTTCGAACTGGGAGAAATACAAGAAGAATTTCGCCGACGACGAGATCGAGGAGAAGAAGATCACACCCCTCTCAGATGAGTCGGTCGCCCCATGATGTGTCGGCCCATGTATCCCGCTATCCTTCTGCCCGATCTCATCTAACGCATGCCAACAGGGATATCCAAGTGCTAAAGACATATGGCGCCGCACCTTATGGAGCTTCCCTCAAGAAGCTAGAGCAGCAAATAAAGGAGAAGCAGCAGAGTGTAGACGAGAAGATCGGCGTCAAGGTATGTCAAAGAAGCCGAAGCCGACGCTGGTATTATGTCCATGTTGTCTGTGAAACAAAAATCTGACGGAGAGCGACCACGCGGCAGGAATCGGACACTGGTCTCGCTCCTCCTCACCTCTGGGATATCGCGGCGGATCGGCAACGGATGTCGGAAGAGCAGCCGCTACAGGTGGCGCGTTGCACCAAAATCATCCAGGATGAGAAAGACGATGCCAAGAGCAAGTACGTTATCAACGTGAAGCAGATCGCCAAGTTCGTGGTGAATCTCGGCGACCGGGTCAGCCCCACAGACATAGAGGAGGGCATGCGCGTCGGCGTGGACCGCAACAAGTACCAGATTCTTCTCCCGCTGCCGCCCAAGATCGACGCCAGCGTGACGATGATGACGGTCGAGGAGAAGCCCGACGTGACCTACGGCGACGTGGGCGGCTGCAAGGAGCAGGTTGAGAAGCTCCGTGAGGTGGTGGAGATGCCCCTGCTGTCCCCGGAGAGGTTCGTCAGCCTGGGCATCGACCCGCCCAAGGGCGCTCTCCTATATGGTCCGCCAGGGACGGGCAAGACTCTGTGCGCCCGGGCGGTGGCCAACCGGACGGACGCGACCTTCATCCGCGTCATCGGCAGCGAACTGGTGCAGAAGTACGTGGGCGAAGGCGCGCGGATGGTACGGGAGCTGTTTGAGATGGCCCGGACCAAGAAGGCGTGCATCATCTTCTTCGACGAGATCGACGCCATCGGCGGGGCGCGCTTCGACGACGGGGCCGGGGGCGACAACGAGGTGCAGCGGACGATGCTGGAGCTCATCACGCAGCTGGACGGCTTCGACGCGCGGGGCAACATCAAGGTCATGTTCGCGACCAACAGGCCCTCGACGTTGGACCCGGCCCTTATGAGGCCCGGGCGCATCGACCGCAAGATCGAGTTCTCCCTGCCGGACCTGGAGGGCCGGGCCAACATCCTCAGGATCCATGCCAAGAGTATGTCGGTGGAGCGGGACATACGCTGGGAGCTCATCTCGCGGCTGTGCCCCAACGCCACGGGCGCCGAGCTGCGCAGCGTGTGCACCGAGGCCGGCATGTTCGCCATCCGGGCCAGGAGGAAGGTCGCGTCCGAGAAGGACTTTCTCAGCGCGGTGGAGAAGGTCATCAAGGGGAACTTGAAGTTCAACTCTACGGCGTCGTACATGCAGTACAACTAATCCCGTTGTCCCGGGGGGGGGGGGGGGGGGGGNAAAAAAAAAAAAAAGGGGGGGGGGGGGGGGGGGGGAGCCTTTTCTCTTGTCCTTTTATAAGAAGACGGGTACCCGTATAGAAATGGAAGGGGGAAAGACACAACCAAGCCCAAATACTGACACTGACGGGGACTGACGGCGTCCTGGGGTGGGGATCTCGGCGCTCAAGTTTGGTGTGTTTGCATCTGTACTATTAAATAGACCCCTTATTTCTCGTTCGAGTTTTGGCTTGCCTTCTTTCCCCATAAATGAGGAGGTTCTTTTTCAGCCTTTCAAGCACATCATAACTACTTGCCTACCTAGCGAAGTACAAAGTAGCGTAAATATTGACCTAACTTTATGTGTACCCAGTTCCCTCCCTCACTTTCCCCATCAGACACCTCTCTCCGCCACAACATACCCTTCATGACCACAATAGTAGTCGTCATCGATGCCCGGAGGCACGCAATCGGCACTCGAATCGACCTTGTACGCCGCCCTGCACCTGGGCGAGAGCACCCACCCGACCACGATGATCTTCCTCCCACCTGGCGTCCGTGACGCCACCACCACCACCTCCCCCCTCTCTTCCCCTTCCTCCCCTGTCCCCCGCCGCGCATCATAGACATAGACCCTGCTGAAGAAGGACGCGACGGCGGCCTCGATGTACCACTCCAGGGGGCGCACGACCGAGGCCGGGCCGCCGCCCGCCCCGAGGGACCACCGCAGGGCGGCCGTATCGTCGAGCACGGCCTGCGCCAGCTCCCGCCACCGCCCGGCCGCCGCCAGCTCGTGCAGCGCCCACGTGTCCCGCGCCTCCAGCCCGCTGCTGCTGCTACTGCTACTGCTGCTGCGTCGGCGGCGCTGGTGGTAGTGGTAGTGGTGGCGGGGGCGGGAGTGTTGTTGTTCTTGGTCGTCCTCGCTGGGGAGGGGCGCGTAGGCGCCCTCGCGCATGTGCGCCCGCGCCGTCTCCTCCAGCAGGTGCGCCCGGACGGGGGAGTCGAGCCAGGGGGCCAGGACGAGGCCGCCGCCGCGGCGGGCCGGCGGCCGCGCCCCCCGCTGCAGCGCGCAGTACGTCGTCAGGGCGGAGGCGACCCGGCCCAGGGCCTCGGCCAGGGCGGCGTCGAGTTCCTCACCGCCCCTGCTGGTGCTGATGGCCTGCCGGGTGCCGCCGCCGCCGCCGCCGTCGTCGTTGTCGTCGTGGCTCTCGCTCCTCCTCACGGTCGGCCCCTCCACCGCCTCCTCCACCTCCCGGCGGCGCATGCGCTCGTGGACGTACGCGGCCCACTCGTAGGCCCGGGCGGCCCTCGTCCACCCGCTCGCCGTCACGGCCTCCATCTCGGACGGCCCCCAGACGCGTCCGTAGAAGTAGAAGACCGAGGAGGGGTCGTCCGGGACGGCGAGCGGGACGTAGCGCCTGGCGTAGACGAAGAGGAAGACCTCGTACAGGCACGAGGCGGTGTCTGGGGGCGGCTCGTCGGGCGAGTCCGGGTGGATGTGGGACGGCCACCGCGGAGCCGCGTATTGCTGTTGCTCCTGCCCCCGGCCTCCGTCTGCGGGCGCCCATGCTTCGCGGTAGGGCAGCAGGTTCGCCACCAGATACAGCCTCTGCGGGCTCATGACGGTGTCCGCGTGGGTGTCCGCGGGATCACCATCCGTTTGCCCCTCACAGATGGAGGCGTCATAGCCTCTGTCCTCGGCTGTGCTTGGGACATGCTTGGCCCCTGAGCCATTTGGCGGTTCAGCAGATTCGGCGCGGTACAGTGGCAGGCCCATACTGACTAGGGGTAAGTTGCTGGTTTCCTTCAGACTTGAGCTTTGTTTGGACTTGAGTGATTTCTCCAGTTGAGAGAGAAGACTTGCAGAAGAGGATTGGAAGATTTATATACCCGAACTCGGGCTTTCATCTCCGTCATCGAGAAAATGTATTTTGTGCCATCAGAAAAGTTTCGGAGACGTGATTCTCAGGGATGGATCTGACCCATATTTCGGCGAACTATACTCAAACCTTCGGGTGGGATCTTTGGGTGGGTGATCCTCGGGAACGTCTTGATGTAGTCACAACTGCCCCTTAGATCCTAAGCGGCAGTCAGCCCTGGTGTAAACCTTCGATTCGTCGTCGTTCTGTCACGACACATCTCCAACCCCCTGATAACTTAGCAATATATGGGCGCTTAGTCTTCCGTCTTCTTATGTCCTCAAAGCCTCATAACCCGCCTCATAACCCAATGCAGTCCAAATTCCCCCGTCCCAGTAACTTTCGCGCTGATAACTGCGTGATTTAGAATACACCCCCAACCCTATCTAAGATACAGAATGAGGGGAGCTAGTGACCAAAGGCTGATCATGTGAGAGAGAAATATAAAAA
>PYSP01000570.1:0-11791 GCA_003049395.1 Pseudohalonectria lignicola | reverse complement strand
CGAGAAAGACGCGTGACGGAACGGATTATGTATTTAACCGGTAGTTGCCCTAGACCCCATCGGGCGTAATACAGTCAATCAAACTGGGGAGTCGCTGTCCATGGAATTTGTTGCCGAGGCTCAGCCCCCCCTTCTTGGTACAGACAGTACCCTCGGCTGGGCTCTCAACTCCAGACTATTAAATGATGGTGTCAATTGCTTTTCCGAGGAAAGACTATGATCTGGATCGGGACAGTGAACTATTTCACTAAATGATATCACTGTGACTACACCTTGGAAGCGATAGAAGCCGAAATGGCGACCCAGAAGCCACCCAAAGTCCTCCTCTTCGACATTGGGGGCGTTTGTGTAAGTGAGCCACTCAAAGATCGAGAGAGTCGCTCCCGAACAGCGATTGGCTTGCGACCACAGATAGATCTGCCGAGATGATCCGTGTGCTCAATGCTGCGGTGGCCCGCTTTCTACAGCTGAGTCTGACCGGGCATAGGTTGTCTCCCCATTTCAATCCATTCTCGACTACGAGCTCAGTCTAGGAATCCCACCAGGGTGGGTGAACTATTCGATCTCTAGGTCGGCCCCCCACGGATTTTGGCACCGTCTAGAAAGGGGCGAGGCGGCCATGGACGAGGGCTTCTTTGCTGGCTTCAACAAGGACCTCCGCGACCCGGGCAGATGGGATGAGTTTTACAAATCGCAGCAGGAGAAGAAGCCGGATCTGCCCAGGGAGGTGCCTCCGGTCCCGGATGTGGACGGCGAGTGGCTCTTCCACGACATGATGACAGCCTCTAACAATCCAGACCCATGGATGTTCCCCGCGCTGAAGAAGCTCAGGGAGAGCGGGAGGTACATCCTGGGGGCGCTGAGCAACACGGTCATATTTCCTCCAGGCCACAGCCTCGCCGAGGATGACTATTTCAACCACCCCGTGCGCCGGCTGTTCGACGTCTTCGTCTCGTCCGCCCACATCGGCCTCAGGAAGCCGGACCCGGCGGCGTATCATCACGCTCTGAAGGAGGTAGACCGGTTCGCGAGGGAGAACGCCGCGGAGCGAGATCCCGACGGATCTCTCGGCTGGCTGGAGGGTGTCAAGCCGCATGACGTCCTCTTCATAGACGATATCGGGGAGAACCTCAAGGCGGGGAAGCGGGAGGGCTTCCGCACCTTGAAGGTCTCACTAGGAAGGGCGTTCGAGGCTGTTGACGAGCTCGAGAGGATCACGGGGCTGGCTTTGGCAGGCGACCACCCTAGGGTGCCGGTCAAGCCCAAGCTGCCTCAGGCAAGGGCCAAGATATAACAAGACATGCGCAAGCTGTTTACTGCACGGATGCAACCGCACACAACAATCACAACGACTTGAGACTTCTCACACAAGAATTGCGGGACACGGAAGCACATAGGATGCTACCGCATCCATGCGGAACTGGAAGGGAGGCGAATCTTGACATTTAGCCTGTCGAAATTATCTAGCAGATACAACCTGCAAACACTACTGGTCGTGCCACCTAAGCTAGTCGCATTCTACGCGTTTCTGTTGTCCCTAGGTATGCCCCTACGCAGCCGTGCACCGCCCATTGTTTATCATGTCACCCTCCTCTTCCAGACCGTATCGCACCGCCAGCAAGATGCGTCTCTTCGCCCTTCCTGCACATCTTCCACCAACCCAGGTAAGTAGGTAGGTAGGTAGTTTCGGCAGTCGCCCCCTTTTCAGGACGGCGGCTTGCCTGCTATCGCCGACTCTACAAAGTTGATCGCGGCCTCGTCCATGGGATCAATGTTGGCCCATGCAGACACTCCTAGACCACGCCAGAGTCCGAGCCTCTTCTTGGACGGTCCGCATTCGAACTGGATCTGAGAGCTCCAGAGGGGGGTGCCTTCCCAGTCCTTGGTTTCCCACTGTTTTGTAGTTCGGCCGAAGATTTAGGAGAGGGAAGGAGGAAGAATGGATTAGTTTTTCATAATTTCTGGCCAAAGAGAAAGCGTGATGGTAGCAGGTAGGTGGCTAGGCAGATCACCCTACGTGGCTCGGGGCAAAGAGGGGGGAAGAGGATAACAGAGAGGCTGGACACATGGGGCCAGCCCCGGTAAAAATAGATATCTGACAGAATTTTCACATACATTCACGCTGGTCTGAAGCTCATCGTCAACCCACAACTCGTGCTTGTTGGCGGGTTTCTTGTGCGCCGCCACTGAGACATTCTTCACGAGTGCATCGCCCTGGATGTACGTCTTCTTGTCCCACACCAGCCCCTTGGCCAGGCCGGTGACCATGCTACCTACATTATCAGGGGTTTTGCATTAGCAGCCTGGCCGAAAAGAGCCTGCTGTTCAAGGCGGCGAGAGCGTTGGGGCACGGCGTCCTTGCTGGCTTTGGTTGGGAACCGTTGTTGACGCCGTAAGGGGGGAAGACTGGGCGAGAACTTGAATGCAAGAAGGGAAGGGGTGAACTCTCACATTGATAGTCAAACACCAGGGCACCCCTGCTCTCCTTTTCGTTCTCGTTCAGGACAAGCACGATTGTGCAGTGGCCCGGCGGTTGGTCGAAGCACTGGACGAAGTCGAGGAAGTTGGGCTTGTCTTTCCGCTTGCCGAGGGCCAGGCAGGAACCTGTTGCCAGGCCGGCCAGGGAGACCGCAGCCAGGACGTAAATAACGAATTGGGTGATAATCATCTTTCTAATATTGCTGTTTCCGGACAAGAATACCTTGCTTCTCGTTTTTGTCTGTGTGTGCTGGTTCTGATCCCGTGCAACAGAGCACCATGGGGAGGAGGAAAGCAAATCCATCTAGCGTGAGAGACCTCCCGCGTTGGCTTGCGACGACAAAAGTAAAGCTGAGATTCCATGATGTCCATGACTCTATGGGTTTGAACTCTGCTGGCTAGCTCTGGTGTACAGGCGTGAGTAAAACCGATGACGGCGGTACAAACCCTTCTCAGACAGCGATAAAGAGGGGAAGAAGCGGAAGCTTCAAATGTAAACGGAACGATATCCTTCCCATTGCACTCATACCATACCATTCGCACTGCAAAAGCCAAGCCTGAAACCCATATCCGATAATAAAATCCCATGGCGCCAACCCGCATCCTATACGTACACCCCAAAGAATTATCTACCGATACCAATGCCCCCACCCACCATCCCCGCTCCGGCCGCCACCCCCTTCACCTCAGCGTAAAGACCTCACTGGTCCCCGAAAACGGAGTAACCTCGCCACCGAGGCTCTTCGAGTCCCCAAAGTACCGCAGCCTGTAAACCCCCGGCTCGGCCCAGTCCTCCACCTCCCAGGCAACCTCGGCCTCGCTCGTGGCCAGCAGCGTGCTCGTCCTCGTCCAGCGGAAGACGAGCGCCCAGTCCGCGTCGTCCCGGACGGTCCGCCATCTCGGGCCGCCGCCGCCGCTGCTGCTGCTGCCGCTGTCTTCGCGCCCACCACCGCCCTCGCCAAAGACCCCAAGCCTCTCGACCGCGGCATACGTGCGGCCCAGCCGCAAGTCGTTGCGCGGGTTCGCGGCCACGAAGACGGCCCGCACGGAGGGTGAGGTGCGGACGTCGTACAGGAGCGCGTCCGGCTGGACGAGCACGTCCCCGAAGGACCTGAAGGCGGGAGGCGCGTCGCGAACCACGCCCGTGATGAAGGACAGGGAGCGGTTGCTGTTGTCCGGCGGGGACGAGGTGGTGCCCGGCGTGTGGTGCGGCGGGGTGTCGCCGTCGCCGCGCCGCGACTGCGCCGAGAGGTACGGCAGGAGGGAGAGCGTCACGTTGATGTAGGCCGCCAGGGTGTGTGGCCCGTAGAGCGTCGAGGCGCCCTCGTACCGCTGGATCGAGTACTCCTCCTCGGTCGTGATGTAGTGCGTGTACGTGTTCGAGGGCCCGCCCAGGACGACGATGGGCGGCGACGGCGAGGCAGGGGAAGCAGAGGAGGAGGAGCGGAGGGCATCTTCCTGGTCGAACAGCGCAGCATAAGCGCTCCCGGCCGCATCCTTCCACCTCCTCCCTGCCATCGTGGTCGCCTCGCCTGGGCTGACGATGATGACGAGCTGGCCCGCCCGGAAGACCTGGATGTCCACCACGTTCGGGGTCCACTGGTAGGGCCTGTGCACCTCGCCCACGTCCAGGAGGATGGGCTTGGGGTGCTGGCAGGCGACCTGCCCCTCCGAGGGCTCCTTGAGCAGGTGCGACACGGCCCGCCAGACGGGCGACGTGTTGGACGGGTCACCATCGTGCTGGGTGAAGTCGAAGGCCCCGGGACCGTCCGACGTGCCCGCCGCGAACGAGTAGCCCAGCGCGGCGGGGCAGGTGCGCACCGTGCTGCCGTTGGGGTGGGTGAAGGCGAAGTCGGACATGTTGTGGAAGGCGTGGAACGACTTGACCCAGCCGCCGCGCACGCGGACCATGGCGGCCTCCCCGTCGCCGTCATCGTCGGTAGAAGAGCCCTCTTCTGCCTTGTTCAGCTGGTCGTAGACCCGCCTCGCGGCCTCGAACTGCCTCCTCCCGATCTCAAAGCACGACGCGGCCCCGCCGTCGTCCCGGCCGAAGAAGGGTCCCCGACCGTGGCACTGCTGCGACCGCCCGTCGGAACAGGTGCTGTTCTCGAAGCTGCACATCTGCCCGGTCCCGTCCTCGCACCAGGCCCCAAGCACGTTGGGGCTCGTGTCGCCCACGCTGGCCTGAGAGAAGCCGGCGACGAAGCTGCCGCCGTCGTTGCCGTCGTTGCCGTCATGGCCTGCGGCGCTCCGCTCGAAGAGATAGGCCGCCACGCCCTTGTTGTCGCCGCTGACCAGGGTGTTGTTCCCCAGCATCGAGGTGCCGTGCGTCGGGAACCAGGTGAGCACCCCGATGTTCCTGCGGTCTGAGGCGCGCTGGAACTTGAGCAGCGTCATTTCCTTCTCGACTGAGCCGTCGTCCTCCGCGCTTGCGTTGTACCGCGCCCGCTCCGACTCCGGGTTCGCCAGGTAGGCGAACAGGCTGCGGTTGATGTTGGCCCCCTCGACTTTGGTCGTGCCGATGGTGAGGTAGCCCCGGGACAGGCTTTCGTGCGCCCTGCGGATGGATAGGACGGCGCCGTCCACGATGGCTTGAAACCCCTGTTTATCGAAGCCCTTGCTGGTGATCTGAGGGAGGAGGTAGTTCAGCCATCCTCCGGGCCCGGAGTGCGAGTGGGTGCCTGTGACAGCGATGTTGTGCTGCCCGTAAACTTCGTACTCCTTGCCGAGATCGCGAAGGCCAGATAGGATGCCGTATCGCACGGCCGTGTCGCCGGACTGGATGTCTAGGACTAAGTAGACGAACCTGTCGCTCGGATTGGCGACGTCACCGACCATGAAGGCTCGACTGTAAAGACGTTGGCGCAGGCCGCTGCCAACCTGATTGGGGTCCGCATAGCCCATTAAGTTGATCTCGACCACAGGGCTGGTGATGTCGGCTTTGCCAACTCCAACGAGGTACTGGTCCCCTGTCTTGCCCTTGCCCGCGCCGTCGCCTGCCCAGCTGCTTCCCGTCTTGGTCTCGGCAGCGGCATCTTGCAGATGCGGGGTACAGGCAAGGAGCCCCAGCCTCTGGATGAGGCCTGAAGGCCAGACGTACTGTAAGAATGCAGCCGACAAGAGAATGACGATGACCAATGTCCACAGCGTTGATTTTGTCGGCGAACCCTTCTTGAAGTGGTGCTCAGAGGCATTTGCTTCTTTCTCGCACATTGCGAGGGGCCTTTGGGCCTCCTTATGTTCTTCGTGGGGGTCCATTTCGATGGAGTGGAGTCTCTCTAATATCTTGCTGGCTGGTAGAGAGTGTTGAACAATCACCAGAAGTTTGTGGAAAAAGGGGAAGAAAAGAAACTAACCCGTCACATTCTCGCTTGTTTGCTTGTTTATTTGCTTGCTTGCTGCTTTATCTACGCAGCACGATTGGGCTGTGACTACCTAAACCGTTCCTTTCGAACAAGACATCCTGTTTCGATTTTGGTAAGTTTGGGGAAAGAGTCTGGGGTCCCGTGGGGCTCGTCGCCTTAGTGGCCTAGAACGGCCTACGCTAGCCTGTTCGCGTCATGATGATGTGGGTTTCAGGATTATCTCGGTTCAACCGTCAACCGGTTGACGGTTGAAATTGGAAAGATAGATGCCATTTTATCAGCACCCACATACCTCTGGATGCCTATAGCCAGCTTTCATTCAATCACAGCTTACGGGGTAACCGGGCTAGTTACTGGGGAGGAATCTCCAGTACCATGTCTACCTAGGGACCTACCTAGGTAGCCGGTGTTGCGGCTGCCAGAGGGTGTGCCCCTGGCAATGGGAATTGGTGGCCTGAGCCACCAGGCAACAGCCGGCACTGACCCCTGGTCAGTGCACGAGGGCTTTTGCTAGAAAACTCCGCAACGGCCGCACAGAAATCAATGAACACACCATGCGCTTTTCTGCCTAATCTTGTTCAGTATTGCCTTTCCTTGCAATTGACATAACAGCGGAGCTACCCAGCCCCCCAAGCAAGGCGCCAACGGTGGCGGGAGTAAACCGACGAGCCCGAGAGCTCGGGAGAAAAGCCTGGACCGACTGGTGGAGAGAAGGAACTACCAAACGATATAAAGAGCGAGGATTAACAAGGGTATATACCACCTGCCCCCTAGCTCTCTCCCTCCCACGTCGTACCCTATAACGACTCATCGCGGCCGGGACCTCCGAGCGACCGACTCTCTCGGCGCGGCATACTGGTACCGCCCGCGCCCATGACACTCCCTTTCTTCACAAGAACAGAATCAGCAACTAAATGCCCACAGCAGCCGCCATAAGCGGAAACAACCGATTGCCGAGTGCCAGCCCCGAGTTAATAGGGGGGCAGGAATGCGGCTTAAAGACCACGTACGCAATGGAGCGCCGCGCTCCAGAGCATGATTTGCTAGCTTGTGACGATCAGGCCTATCAATACGGGTATCTATCGATAGATCAATCAACGGGTTTGTGTTCAATCAAGTACGTTAAGACTGGGTGGGTTCAAGTATTGAGATAAGCGGGCTGGACTGGGTAGACTTGGCTGGGTGCTGAGGCTGATCGGTCTTACACGATGTAAGAGATGTATTGTCAAGTTGACTACTGAAGAGCTAACTAGCTGTTCTATCTGTCTAGGTAGGGAATGAGTGTCCTTTTTATATCCGTAGCTCTTCCGTAGTAAACCGGTGATCTCTGAAGATCACTGAGATCACTTGCCTGCCGGGTTCCTACTCACGTGATCACTTGAACCGTGCTTGGGCTTTATGTGGGGTTGCAGCCACATCCGCGGCCCCGGGCTTTCTACTGTCACAGAGAATGTGTGGGTCCTACGGAGCATTATGTCATCCTGTCACGTGCGCCCGAGCACTAATAAGGTACTCGGCTGAGTACCCCTTCCTGTACAATAATTCCTCTCCTTGTTAGACCACTCTTAATACAGCGCTTCTTACCACTTCTTCAAGTGCTTGTTGCTGTGTGACACTTTCTCCTTTCTTCCCCTCGTTCTGTTGGTTGGTGACGAGCGGTCGTAATATAGCTATTCCTCGTTTCGTGTTTCACTTCACTCTCGGCGCTATTCCTTGTACATAGTTTGCACGGTAGTCGCTAGCACGTCCTATGCCCCTCGGGAGGCAGAGATCTCGGGCAGATTTCGACTTACAGACGTTAAATAATCTCTCTCTCTCTTAGGACAGTCAGGCCGCATCCTTCCGATATCCGGAGTCGGGTTCCGACTAGGAGGGTCGGTGGAGCCTTGGATAGGCGGATGTGTGGTGATGGTTTTGGTAGGGCATTCTTGGCATGGGAAGTTGTCGGTGGGACTTTGGCAATGCAGGAGTACCCTCGTATGTATCGGTAGTGTATCTAATCACTATATTGTAGTTCTCTCTTCTCTACTTAGGATAACTTCTATACATTGCTTCCCACCTCTGCTCTTAAGTGCTCACTCCAGTGTCCCAAATGTCGTCCACAACCCGCAGAACAGCTTCAATTACAGAATGAAGGAGAGAGCCTTACACCGCATTCGTGATGTTTTGGAACGGTAGAGGGATTCGCTCGACTGTATCTGTCCCATGAGGTTTTTAATTGTGTAAGATTTGTCCTGGGTCCCGCAGCAACCAAATGCGGCACTGTTAGAGGAAAGAGGATCACTACTTAATTACTATGTCATGCGCCGAGCCTATAACATTCCTGCCTGAGCTTGCGGGATTCCCGACAAGAACCTAACGGGATCGCACGAGGAAAAGACGGGCCTGTTCACGGCTAGCCCCTTTCGTGAATCTGGGTTCAAGGCAAGTGCCCGATGTCTGCGGCGGGCAGGAGAGTAATCAATAAAGTTGTGAGGTTGTGCGGCTGGCTAGACTACCTAGACTAGGTAGGAGGATTAAATGGGCAGAGTGGGACAAGCTGACGACTAATCCACGTGCACAGCTGCTTTCAAGAAGACGAGACTCAGCAAATATCCTTCCTCGCGGATGCAATGGAAAGTCAATTTTTACGTAATGTATTTTGTTCTTGCTTTTCCCAAGGTCAGTAAGGTTCTCTCCACAACCGACGGGAAGGACTGCCTCTAGGGGACGCTAGGTAAACAGGAAATCCCTCATGTAGCGAGCACGTGCTGGCTAGAGTGGCGACGAAGCGAGCCTCTGGAATAATTAGTTCATCTAATACGTAACTCGAAAATTACAGACGCTTCTTCTGCCTCAGATTATTCCTCGATTTGTCCCTTCAATGTTATGTCGGGAGCGAAAACGGGCCGCCAATGCAATAATCAAGCCATGTACTCACTCACTAGGCCTCCTTCGTTCAAAAATTCTTCTTTGGGCTCCAGCAGACATTCGGCGGCCCCCAGGCTGAGCGCGCAAGGTCAGCCGCCTCCTCTGTTCAAGCAGCTCCAATGTAGGCAGCCAGGGCATGACCCAGTTCGCGTCGCCGTAGTCCCAGGCCATGGGAATCAGACAAGTCGAGCAGCTAATATATAAGTAACTGACCGCCCGCGTCTCTCTCGTCTGGGCTCCTCTCTCACCCTTAAGCATCGACCAAACACACTGTACAAAGGTCCAACTGGTCTCCCACTCGCTACAACGCCTCTCGCTTAGAAAGAACGACAAAAGTTTATCAATACTATTTGGTGAACGGTTGACCCTTTAAACTTCGATCCCATTCAAGACTTACCTCACAGTAGCAATGAAAACCTCAACCTCCTTCTGTCTCGCCGTCGCTGGCGCGCTATCCTTGGCGTCGATGGCCACAGCCGTCCCCCTATGTGCTGTAAGGCCCTGCACCTTCAACAGCCCCTTATCTTAGCAACTTCTGCTATCATACCCCCCTCAACCACGATTGAGCCATATTCAACATCTCGCTGATACAGAAGTCTCCCCAACAATAGACCAACTGCTTCACGAAGGTCATCGCCGAGCACCCGCCTGTAAACTGTAAGGAGGCAAACATGTATCTCTGCTTCTGCAAGGCTTCGGACCTTCAGACCTGGTTCTCAGACTGTGCCTACTCCACCTGTACCTCGCAGGCTGAGGCCGTGGAAGCTCTTGGCTTTGGTATCAATACCTGCAAGGGTGAGGTTCCCTTATCCCATGTTCCCTCAGCCCGTTATAATAATGTTAACCAAGCGTTATCCCTTCACAGATCTCGGTTACACCCTCACCGTCCCAGCCCGTCCCAGCACCAGTGCCACTCAAACCCAGCGATCCACGACGGCCCCCTCCAGCACGACCAAGCCGCAGACGTCTTCTCCCAGTGGATCCAGCACTAGCGGGCCTCGCCCAAGCAGCTCCAGTTCCACTAGCATGTCTCCTCGCACAACGAGCAGCTCCTCCAGCGCAACCAAGCCTTCCGCCTCAAGCTCCGGGTCTGCCACCACCAAGCCTTCCACCTCGAGCTCCGGGTCTGCCACATCTACCACCGCTAAGGCTTCCGCCTCGTCCGCTGTTGTGAAAGCCAACATGGTAAGAAGAGTTCGCTTTTTCTCGTGATCGCTCTAAATCTCTCTTGTCCCATCGCGATATATTCAACTAACCGTGTTTGCTAATACAGGGTAACGCCATCGGAGTTGCTCCTGGTCTGTTTGTCGCGGCGGGGGCTTTTGTTGGCATTGGCCAGCTACTCTGAGCCAGCGTGTAAGAAGTATTCCTTAAAGGGGAGGATGGCTATAATTAATTATCTGTTTAAAGAGGCCATTGAGGTTGTGCCGGTTATAAATTTCGTTGATAGAAGTTTCGCAATCTTTATATTTAGGCACCCAGTCCCATAGCAGCCTCCGAAATTTTTTCAAATTGGGCTAATTACTAAGTATTTGTATGTTATCCATCATGTTAACGCTCGATGCACCGAAGCGATTTCAGGTGTAAACGCTGGAGAAAGCGTTGATCTCGCGTTATCGCTGGAGAGAGTGGTGACAGTGACTTGTGAGTAAATAATATTAGATTATCCCTCTCCTAAAGGGGGGGAATCTATCTAACCTTAATTATAAACTCATCTGTGGCGGATTCCCCCGGCAGACAACTCGGCCCAAGTCCCAAGCTCCCACGCCCCGACTACCGGGTAATATTCGTCAGAGTCCATTCCGGGTGCTTAGAATGGGCCCAAGGGCAATCTACATATGGGGTCCGCCAGGCCTTATCGAAGGAGCTAGGCATCGAGCCAACCAGTATCCCAGACGCCCACGCGATCGCCACAGGCATCGCGATCAGGGCCAACTCAGCGGAGGTACAGGCTCTTCTCATCGCCAAACAGGACGAGCTCTGCCGCATGTTCGGAGCTACAACAGTGGAGAAACCAGCCACTTGGTATAACTGCGTCATCCCCAACTGCCCGGCCACGCTCACGAACCTCGAAGGGGCCCATATCCCAGTAACGGAGGCCCTAGTCCGGGAGGAGGTCGAGATTAAGTCAGGAAAGCAACCTATTAGCGTCAGGGCGTCGCNCAGTAACGGAGGCCCTAGTCCGGGAGGAGGTCGAGATTAAGTCAGGAAAGCAACCTATTAGCGTCAGGGCGTCGCGACACGGGCCCGACCAAACGGGGAGATGGACCTGGGTCGTCGCCTTCCAGGAGAAAACCCCCTCGTTCCGGCTCTGGGGCGCCACAGGCCTCGCCCGCCAAATCACAAAGTAACCCTCAATCACCCGACACGACCCAGGCCGCCAGGGGTACCACGCGGGGAGAGCACACGCGCGTCAGCCCGCTGCAACCACTGCGGGAAGCCCGCCGACGAAGGTCACGCACAGCCCTGCCAGGGGCCGGCCGAGTGCGCCAACTGCTACGGACCCTTCCTAGCGGACCACGATAGGTGCCCGACCAGGCCGCGACGAGTCCATGGAGCCATTAAACAGCCCACGAAGAAAGAGCTCAGCGCAACCCGGCTCATCGGTGCCGCGGCCTGGAAAGCACAAACCCGACTGAGAGAGGATACAACCTGTGGGAAAGATGGTTGTATTGGTCTAGGACCTGAAGGAGCCTGGAGAAATCGGAGCTGGGCCATTTATGGGCATCGGAGGGGCGGCCACGTGAGGGACCTGTCACAGGAAATGACAGGGGTCTGGCCGATGCGAAGCCGTGCTGAGAACAAGTCGAGGTAGGTGCGTGGAATATTGGAGCTAGTGACAAGACGAGCAAGCCGTGGAGCTGTTTAGGACGGCGCACGAGCCAGTCACGTGGTGCGGCATAGGCCAGTTAGAAAACGGGACCGTCGATAGGAACACAAGGTGATTTTCTGCCTGAATTACAGAAGAAGCTAGCTAGATTGCTTAAGCAATCATTCAATCGTTTAATCATTCAATCGCTCCGTTTGCCCGTTCCGGG
>PYSP01000057.1:0-151376 GCA_003049395.1 Pseudohalonectria lignicola | reverse complement strand
CCTTTTTTTTTTTTTAAACCATAATGGAGTATGTCGTCCCGGATCGCTCGCCCAGCCAATTGCCTCTTCTGGGCTCCGTAAGGTTCTCTCATCCCGCCAATCTTCGCACCGTCCGAGGCCATACATATGATCAACCATAAGATCTCGTACGAGGACCGGAAAGTCAGGATACGAAGACCTGTATGAGCAAAGCCTCACTCTATCCGAAACCATTCATTCCGAAGCAGCTCCTTGGCCGTTGGCCGTTCACGCCAGTCCATGAACATGATGTTCCAGATGAATCCTTGTCCTTCTTCACGACTTCCCGTTCCGTGATATAAAGGAATGGCGTCCTCTTCTCCTTAGGCAACATATGCATGAGACATAGAACAGAATTGAAGGCCTCCTTGCTGTAGATCTCTTCGATCTTGCGCGGGAAGGGGCCAAAGTAGCAGAGCTGTGACTCCATCGCCTTAACGGGGAACTCTTCGTCGCCGTGGCGAGCCTTCTTAGGGCGGAAGATGTTGAATCCGCCACCATATATCAAGTTTATGAGCGTATGGAGGAGAATACAGTTAGACCTTCTATATCCTCAATTGGAAGGAGAGGGGGAGAACGGGGGCCATCCTACCACGGTGCCGAAGGACCAGATGTCCGTCGATGTATTCTAAGGGCAACCCATGAGGACCTCTGGGCTATTCCAGATCGGCGCCCCAATTGGTGTTCCCGATTTTGCCCACTCACTATCTTGTGGGTAGCTGCCGCCGAAGTCACCCAGCTGCATCTCAGAGAAACGATTCTCGCTCTGATTATCTCCATAGTTCACGAAGATGTTGTTGAGTTTGATATCTATCTCCATCGACACAGTTAGGATACGCGCAATGCCCTAAGCCCTATCCATGCAAAGAAACCTCACCTGTGTGGACATAACCAGCCTCATGCAGGACACTCAAAGCTTCAAGAATCCGCCTCGAGACGTACTTGATCTCCTTCCGATTCAACGGTTTCTGGACCGGCGCCTCCAAGAGGTCGGTTTCTAGATGCCTCAGCACAATGGTTGTTGGCTCGGGTGGATCTTGGATCTCGTCGATCATGGGACGCATATAGGGGCTCCGGCTCTGGAAGCGCCTAAGAACGTCCCGTTCGTTCTCGACCCGTGGATGGCCGGTGACGCTCTTCACGGCGGCAAGCTCATTCAGTTGGTTCGTGCTACCTAGTAGTAAGCTATGGGTGCAGATCTTTGCTTGTCGCGGACCACGCCCTCGGTGCTGGGCGACCTGCGGCGGCTGGGCGCGGCAGTCAGGGCCCACGTTGAGGCCAACGACAACGGCAAGAACAGGTCCCTCCGGGTGCAGCTCCTGCTGGAGCCCTTCTGGTTCCCAACCCGCCACGACTCGGCCGACTTCAGGGCCAGCTTCGGGCGGATCCTCTGGGTGTGACCCGACGCACGCAGGCTGGTGGCCGCGGTGCTCTTCGGATGCGCGGCCAGTTCGGCGTCTCTATCGACCCGCGGCGGCGCCACGGCGGCGGCGGCGGGGGGAGCGGCAGGGGCGACCTCCTCGCCGCCAGGGTGAGGACGGACAAGGACGTCCGGGCCAAGGCCTGGCCCCCTTACGAGGAGCAGGCGCCCTACTTCCTCAGCCTCGCCGCCGAGGCTAGGGCACCCATCGCCTTCCTGGCGCAAGGGGCCGCGGCGGCCGACTTCAACACCACCGTAGTGCAGAAGGAGGACCTGCTCGAGGGCGACGAGCTCGCCCTGCTCCGGCGGCTGACGTGGGACCAGCGCGCGCTAGTCGACTACGAGATCATGCTCAGGGCGGGCATGGTCGCCGGCATAGCCCACTCGAGCTTCGAGTGGGACCTCGCCCTGAGGAGGCAGAGCGCGTACGGGGTCTCGTCTGCTGAGGATGCGGCGGCTGCGACGACGGCTGCTGTTGCTGCTCCGGAGGAGGCGCAGGTGGTGTTTAGGGATCGGTACAGCGTCATCTTTGGGCCGGGGATGAATAAAGACGTCAAGGCGATGAAGATAACTGTTTGGCCTTGAGGGGAGAAGGGGGGGTGGGGGGGTGGCCCACCTTCGTCTTGGGTTGGTATGGTTCCGTATTCGGGGTTATTCCCTTTGTTGTAGATACATTATAATTGTAGCTGGACACGGTCACGGGGTTGCAGTTTCGGACTCATAGATTTGCGTCTCCTTTTCTTCAGGGTTATTAATGAGGGCTGGTCTTCTTTCTCTCTCTTCTCCCTTTGGTTTTACCGGTTGTTCTCCAGGGGCGCTTGATATCAATCCCGGGGATTTTGGGCATAAAGTTACCTAGTCGACAATTACCTCTAGATATACTTACTTAGCTGGGTCACGTAGGTCATTGCCATACCCTGGTAGTTCGAATACCAGACGATGGACAGGCCGAGAATGCATGTGCTTGTTAATCGGGGGTACCTCGTAGGTGTGTGTCCAGGTATTATGGTAGGTGCAATGACGACAGTGCTTCTTCACTGCTCCGCATCCATGTGAGAATTGCGCTTGGGCAACACCCCCGAAACCCAAATTCATCGCAACTTCTATGCTGTGAAGTTTCGAACTCTCTTCTCCCGTGTGCCGATATGTTGGCTATGCCAGTGCTAAACGTGGGCAGGAAAGGGTGGCAGACAAAATTGCCCTGTATAATGGAATCCACAGTGTGCTCATTAGGTTTGAATGGAAGTGCCTTTCCCTCCCAGCCCTTATTGCACGCCCAACCCCATCCCGGTTTCTTGAACATGACAACCCAAAGGAGTGGCAACCGCAAGGGTATGGTATATGGCCGCCGAATATCGCAGTTGCGATTGCAAGATGAAATTCCCACGTGAACTATCCGTTCATCTATCGTCCCAAAAAGCCAAAGTACCTACCTAGGTATGAAGAACCACTCGAATGTATTCAACTCGCAGCAGGATTGATTTCTTGAAACTGGCGCCCGTTTGAAAGTATCTCCTATACTCAAGGTTGGCTTGTTGTTTTATCTGCTAGCCCCAACAAGACAGGCACAATTCCTAGACACGACAAGACCGTTTTTCTTTGTGCGCTATTTCTGTTTTTGGCAGACTTCCTTGTCATCTACCTCGCTCTCACGGTCGCCGTCTTCCTCTTGGACCGCTCCCATCACCCGTATCCACACCACGGCAAAATGGCGGCGTTGGCGCCGCCCTCAACCGGGAATGCCTCGTCTTCGTCCTCGCCGGTGGGAGTCGACATCGTCACGGTCGAGAACTTGGCCACGAAGCTGCCCCAGTGGGACGCCAAGGATGTAAATCAGCTGTATGCCCTGGTCGACATGGGGAGGTATGCCTGTGGCTTTTGTCCTTCTTATTTGATTATGTTTCTTATATACCTCTCCCCCCATTCTGCTCAAGCAAGCATCGGTCTAATGAACCTCATGCGCACGAATGAAGCAACGGCATCCGCTTCTCCATCTCGGACCTCACGCCACCCCATGCCCGCCTCCTCCGCTGCGTCTACCAGGAGCGAGCGCCCATCTCGCTACTAGACGCCCTCCTGGAGGGGACGGCAGCCGGCGGCGGCGGCGGCGGCAGTGATGGCGACGACAAGCAAAAGAAGAAGAAGACCAAGTCGGCGGCGGCGACCACCACGGCAACCAACACCAGGCTGGGCGGCGGCGACGTGTTCCCCGCCGAGACGGTCGCGGCCGTGTCCAAGACGCTGGCCCGCTTCCGCGCCATCGCCCTGGACGGCCACGGCGTCGCGCCCCGCAACATGTCGGTCTTTGCCACCGAGGCCATGCGGCGGGCCTCCAACGCGGCCGAGATGCTGGACGCCATCCGGGCCGCGGCCCCGGACCTCGAGGTGCACGTGCTCGAGCCGCGCGTCGAGACCCTGCTCGGCGCCATAGGGGCCCGCTCCCAGTTCGTCCGCGCCAGGGGCCTGTTCCTCGACCTCGGCGGCGGGAGTCTTCAGGTTAGCTACGTCGACACGGGGGAGGGGAGGGGGCGGCATGAGCTGTCGTCGGCCGGTGGTGCTGCTCCTGCCCCTATGGCTGCCTCCGAGGCTGTCGGAGCGGAAGGGCAGCAGCACTCATACGCCGTCGCGGCCGCCATCGCGGGTCAGAGCCTCCCCTTCGGCGCGGCGCGGATGACGCACATTATCGAGCATATGGGTAAGGCGGCTATCGAGGAGGAGGTGGGCCGCCTGAGGGATGGGCTGGCCGCCGCGCTGGCGAGGCTGAAGGCCATTCACCCGCTGCTCGCCGCAGACTTGCACGGGGAGGCGGACGAGACGGACACGGAGAAGGCCAAGAAGGCCAAGGGCGTCCGCGGCGTGGATCTGTACCTCTACGGCGGCGGGTTCAGGGGCTACGGCAGCATGCTGATGTTCAACGACCCCATCAAGCCCTACCCCTTCGCGGGCGTGGGCGGCTACACCGTCTCGGGCGCCTACTTCGCCGAGACCAAGGCCATGCGCAAGGTGAACAAGAAGCACGACGGCAAGATACCCGGCATGTCCTCGAGGAGGAGGCACCAGTTCCCCGCCATCGCCACCGTCGTCGAGGCCCTGGTGGCCGTGATCCCGAAGGTCAGGACCGTCGTCTTCTGCGCGGGCGGGAACAGGGAGGGCGCCCTCATGATGTCGCTCCCCGAAGCGGTGCGCGAGTCGAGCCCGCTGGACCTGCTCCTCCCCGCCGTCCCCAAGCAGCAGACCCCGAACCAAGGACCCGACGCCGGGGCCGCCACGGACGTCATCGCCTCCCTGCTGATCGAGGCGCTCCCCGAGAGCCTGGCCGAGGAGGACAACCCGGTCAACGTCTTCTCCCTCGGCCTGGGCCGCCTCTTCGCGCAGCACCTCGTCCCCCCGACCGTGGCCGCCGCGGGCGACAACAACAACACCTCCCCCGCCCGCCCGGGCAGCGGCGACGACCACGGCGGCGAGGCGCTCCTCAGGGCCTCGGACGCGCTGCACCACTCCCTCGGCAGGGACACCGGCGCGCCCGGCCTGGGCCACCTGGAGAGGGCCGTGCTCGCCGTGACGCTCGTCGCCCGGTGGGGAGGGGAGGTGCCGACTGGGGACGAGGGCCTGCTGGAGCGCCTGCGCGCCGTCGTGGCCGCTGCCGCTGGCGGTGGTGAGAGCAAAGAGAAGGGCGAGGACAACCTCTTCTGGGCGGACTACATCGGTGCCGTGGCCGCCGCGCTCGGCAAGGTGCTGAGCGCGTGGCCGAGGGACCTGCTCGCGGCCGTCTCCCCCGGTTCCTCACCGGCGGCAGTCTCCCGCTCCCCGCTCGCCAGCGGCGAGGACAAGGAGGGCGAGCACGTCGGGATCCGGTTCCGCGCCTCGACTGTTGGGAAGTTCGGCAAGGAGGTCATCTCGCTTGACATCGAGCTGGCGCTCCCCCCGGCGGTGGCCGCCGACGCGGGCGGGTTCGACGCCGCGTCCCTGACGGCGCCGTTCAAGAGGCTGGGCAGGTCCGGCGAGGGCTGCGCGGGGGGCCACGCGAGGAGGAAGGTCGTCGCCAGCGTGAGGGCTGTTGAGCCTTGGGGTTGAAAGGGGGACTTTTTAAAGGAGTGGCGTTTGTTTTTGGGCATGAGATCGTTGTTGTGCTGCGGACAAAACTACGTGGGAACTGTATTTGTTCCTCTCCCTTGGATTGCCGGGGTTGGATTATGGGGTTGGGAGTATCCCTTATGAGATTGCACGTTCTGGAAGAGACTGGCTTGGTGGCTCAGATAAGACCATCAAAATGGTTGTTTCCACACACCTTTCCCTTCAAAATACGGACCACTATACTTCTATAGATTGAAAACAGCCCACCTAGAATGAATGGACACAGATATGATACCCACATCAGAGAGTGTCTCTCCAAATGCGGCACCTGGATACACCTCCTACGTACAGGCCAGGTCCCACCAATATCGGGACGCTCCGTGATTTCTAGGCTGCATGAACGTAACAAGCACGGGACACGGTGACAGCCCCATAGCGCCCGGGCATCATGCCCACCCCGTACCTATGGATATCCGATCAGTTAGTCCTCAATCCCATCCCACTCACCCCCATCCTGCTCAGCACCACCGCCACCGCCCTCCTCCGCCTCGAGAGCCTTCATCTTCCTCCTCCTACTCCCCTCAATAGCGCCCCTCCTATTGTTCTCCTTCTTCCGCTCCCACGCGCTCTTAGACGTGATCCTCGCCGTGCCCACGGCCTTGTCCCCCGGGCCCGACCCGGCCTTTCCGACCCTGCCATTACGCCGGGACTCGACCCCCCTCTCGCGCAGCATCTTGCGGTCCTTCTTGGTCACGTCGGGCAGCGCGTCGAGGAGCCACTTCTGCATCCCCCCTCCTCCTCCTGCCCCGCCACCCCCGCCCGCCTGCCTCTCGCTCAGCGCGATGACGTTTGCGACGCTCTTGACGAAGGGGATGTCGTCCTTGGTGTAGAGCGTAACGGCGACCCCGCCTTGCCTCCCCGCCCGTCCAGTCCTGCCCGCCCGGTGGACGTAGGCGGCGGCCGACCCGGGCACGTCGTAGTTGACGACGCCGTTGACGCCCGCGAAGTCGACGCCGCGGGCCAGCACGTCCGTCGTGATGAGGACCCAGACCTCGCCCGACCGGAAGCGCCTGACCACGGAAGAGCGGACCGCGTCCGGGAGGGACGAGTGCAGCACCGCTATGCGGGAGGCGCCCCCGCCGGCCGAGGGCGGTATGTCGTACAGGAGCTCCGACTGGAGGGCCGTGGCGCGGGGGATGGTCTGGGTGAAGACCAGGAAGGGAGGGCGGAGCGGGATCTCGTCTGCGGAAGACGCGGAGGAGGTGGAGGGGTGGAGGAGCTGCCGGAGGGCGAGGAGCTTGCCCGCCTCGGTGGCGGTGTAGATCAGCTTGTGGGTTATATTGGGGACGGCCGTGTCCTTGAGGCCGACGACGAGGCGGATCAGGGGGACCGGGGCGGAGGAGCTTGTTGATTCATCGCCCTCACTGCGGGCACGTTGGGAACGGAGCTGCTCGAGGATTAGCGCCTCTATGTTGGATCCCATCGTAGCAGACCAGAAGGTCAAGCGGAGGGAGCGGTTGGTGCAGGCGGACCAGATGCCCAACGTCTGGTCGCGGAAGAGCGGGTCTAACAGGGCGTCGGCCTCGTCGAGAATGAGAGAACGGACATCTGGGAGGGTCTTCTTCGGGGCGGGTGGCGTTGTTGATGTTGATGCGCCGCCATCCGTGAGGAAGTTGAGGAGAAGCATCGGCGTAGTGATAAGGATGTCTGTTTTCGTTGCTGCGACCTTGGCGGTGGTCACGACTGGTCTGCTTGACTTTCCGTCATTGTCTTCGTCCTCCTCGCTGCTCGAGGACTCCTCCTCACTCTCGAAAATGTCCTCGTCCGGCCGTTCCGGAGTAGCAGTACCGTCCACCGCGGTAACCCTCATGCCTTTCCGCATCAGCACCACCCTTACTCCCGTGCCTAGGGCCAGCTTCCGCCCTTCGTTGGCGATCTGGCTAGCCAGCTCCCTGGTTGGGGCCACCACGACGGCCTCCAGTCCGTTGTGGCCGCCATGCTCTTCCTTACCGGCCCTCCTCCTCAGGATGCCGTTAAGGGCTGGTATCAGAAAGCTCAGCGTCTTGCCGCTCCCAGTCGGCGCCACAGCGAGGAAGTCAGCGCCGCCTCGGAGTGACCCGATAACTCTTTCCTCATCCTCATCGGCGTCGGCGTCCTCGAGGTGGGACAGAGCGAGCTCCGGATTCAGGAGGAGGGGCAAGCTGCCAAGCTGCACTTCAGTGGGAATCTTGTAACCATCCTTGCTGAGGTTATCCGCCAGCCTAGGGGATATGTGATATGTACTCCGTAGCTCCCTGAAGGACTCGAGCGGCTGCGGAAAGATCTGTTTCTTCTCATCCTTGGGCTTCGCTTCCACCTTCTTTTTCTTCTTGTTCTTGCTGCTCTTCTTCACCTTGGAGGTCTTCTGCTCAGCGCGTACGGAGAGTACTGTAAACTTCAGTCGGTGGGAGCGAAGTATGCGCTTGCACTCGTCGAGGTTGAGCGCCTTGTCTGGGTTGGTATCAACGGCAGGGTCTTGGTTATCCCTTGGCTGAGTGGATGAGATTTTCCTGCCGGGAGTATCGTGCGACTTTGCTTGGGATTTGGGCGCGAAGAAGTCAATGTCGCTCAATTCCTCCTCGGGTGTGTCATCATCCTGCCCCTCAGCCTGCCGTTTCCTCTTGGTGCCCTTTGCGGAAGAGCCGACTGGATCGTGGAAAAGCTGCGGGTTTGTTTTCGCGCCAGCCGAGGGGAGATTTGTCGACGCTGAAGCGGCTGGGTTACCTGGTCGCTTCGGGGCCTGCTTGGTGCCCCTTGTGAGGACTTTCAGGATATCCATCTTCGGTTGTCCAGCGTCCGGGCAACTACCTGGCGCATTAGTCGAAGATTAAGAAATCCTTGGCTCTTGCTTCATGATCCCCTGGCTGTGCGACCCCGCCGACTGTGATTTTTTTCTTCTCTAGCGGTGGGTGATAGTATATCCGCAACTAAGTGGAGCCTCTAGCCATGATTTTTTCAGTCAAGACCCGACAGTTTGGTTCTCTGTGGGAACTGTATCCGTAGTGTGGGGGCAGAGGCGGACGCAGACTTGGCGGTCGCTCGTTCACCGCTGCAGACCAGGACGCTGGAATTTCTTCAACCCTTTAGAGAGTACGAAGTCCTGCGCTGCGGGCACGTAGTTTTGAGGGTTCCGATGCTCGATTTTACCCATTTTATTTCTAAGTCACAAGTCTAGCGGCGCCAGCCTGTGCGTAGGAGAGCTATAACCCAATAGCAAAGTGAGAATGTGAAGGTTTGGTACGTAGAAGATAGCGCAACTAACCGGCCGGAGGGAGGAGGGATGCGATAGCACCGCTATCTCGTCGCGCCCGCCGTCCCCGTAGAGTAGCTGTCTGTAGTACCGCCGAGCTGCGCTGCTAGTAGACCCCGCCTGCGAAGATCTTCAGAACCCCGTCGAAAGGCTTTGAGAGGCAGCCTGCTGCTGCAGCAAGTGTCTAATTTCAGCGCCGTTGCGGAGTAGGGGGAGCCGCGCGGCTAAGTCCTCTCGTCGGGCGGCGGCGTGATGCATTGGTTGTTCTTGCAGAAGCCTCCTTTGTTGTACGTGCGCTCTCGCGGAGAGTGATTTTCGTTGCAGCCGCCCGCCGGGCTCATCGTGCGGTTGCCTTCGTGCCCGCATGGGTGAATGGGGATCTAAATGGTGCATTTGTACATCTTGAGAAGGAGTTAGCGCCGCCATGTGGAAAGCTGAACCGTTGAGCGAGCTTGGGGCTTGTGAAACTTACTGCTGCGGCTTTTAAGGTCGCTATTGAAGAGTTAAGGCGTGAGAGGAAGCTCGAAAGGGGTTGGTATTAAATATGGTTGAGAGTTCTGAGGATGTGTATATGGATGGTTTGAATCTGGATGAACGGTAGATGGCATATTTATATAGATTAGCTTCTTAAAGATGTTATTATGAAAGTCTGAAGCTAGCCGTGGAGGTTAAGTCTAGTCTGTCGTGATGGCCGATGCTGGACGTCGATACGACCCTTTACGGCGCCAGGGGAGGTCGCTCAGCTCGGTTCGTGATGGCCGGATGTTGGACCAACGCCGTGCCATTCTGGCGAGGTAATGCGGCCGTCACGACCCGGATTGCGCCTTGAGTCCGAGAGCATTTCGTGAAAACCTGCGTCCGTAGGCGCATTAATCGGTTACCGGTGGCTAATATATCTGCGTCGGAGGCGGCCGGTTTATATCCTACCGGGGATGCGGGTTCTATACGAGCGTTTTCAGTTTCAACCCTGGGCCTGGCTCGATCAAGTACGGCCGTCTGGGTTGTAGGTTTAACAAGTTAATCGCTCTACACGCTTTATATCCAGTTAAGATGTAATAGGGCCGGTTTACGCCTATAAGGGGCGGCCTAAAAGCGAGTGCAGGCGAGAGTGCTGGCTGGTTAACATGGCCTCTGTTTATTTCAGGGCTGTCCTTTCTGGTTATCAAGAGGCACGGCCATATGTTTACGCCACTGGTTAGCGAGTAAGGGCCTCCAACTATATTGTTCTTCTGTAAGGGAAACTCGAGTTGTTAAGCGTCGATGGTCCAGTTTTACGGGCGACTCCCAGAACGCGGCTTCTATAGACCTTAGGAGGGCTGTCGGCCTCGTGGCCTGCAACACTGGTGACATAGCCTGCACTACTGGCGTGACTGGTGTCTGCCGCGAGGCTAACAACACTGGCCTCGTGGTTGGACCATTAGTGTTATAAGTTACACCCATGAAACCGGCTCCGAAGCCTGCTCCGTAGCCTGCTCCGTAGCTGGCCCCGTGGCCTGCATGGCAGATTGTGCCCCTTGAGCCACTAGTGAGTTTCAGAAACGGGGGTCGACGGGGACCGCACTGGCGATTAGGTGCTCGGCGATGGCAACGCCCGTTGGGGTTACCTGGGCCGGGCCGGGAAGGCTTGTAGCAGAAGCCCACCCTCTTCTCTCGCCTCCGTCCCCAAAAACTCCGGGAACACGAGCGACGAGAGCTAGTCGACGAGCAACTGTTACGCGTCCTCGCGGTTGGCCACCATTGCCGCCTCGATAGGGCGGCTGAGGGCCCAGCAGCGCCTCGACAATATCCAGATTCTCTATGGTAATCTCGAGGGACATGCTGGCGCCTGCTTGAGTCCGCGACGGGGACCTGCCCCGTGCCCGGCCCTGCGGAGGCGCAACGCAGGTCCTCGCGATAGGTGAGCCCGCAGCGGACGAGCCTGCTCTGCAGCGCTAGCGAGTCCCTGCGCGCGCGGCCGCCTCCAGCATGCCGTTCTTGTCGAACAGCTGACTCGTAGATACCCATCGTCCGGAGCGGCTGTCGAAGGTCGGGGCCCTCAAAGTGTCGTCGGACTTCTCGCCCAGCGCATTTAGAGTCTGCTAGAACACTGGCCGATGCCACCATTCTTAGCAGCGCTGGCAATAGGTCAGGTATATATGCCAGGTGATTTATCAAGGTCGGCTAGGGCAGGTTTTACCTGGAGACCATGACCCAGTATCAAGGCACGCACGGGTGGCTGTTAAATGGTGAAAAGGAAGATGGTGTCATTTGCCAGCTGCTGGCTGGCGCTGGAGCTAGTCTCAGTGGCTCAGACCCGATGCACTGCTTGAGGGTTGATTGATACTCAACTACTCGTGGAAGCTCACGATAGCAATTGCGACACAACAACATGCTTCACGACTCAATCGATTTAAATAGTATTGTAGTCTGAGTATTGCAGTCTGAGCCACTGAGACTAAGGAGGAGGAGCTAAGCGAAGGAAGATAAGGTCTAAATGGCTGCCTCAATTGTCGGAGTCATTTCGTTCCTATCGATATGCCGTATTTCAACACGAAGGCCAGGCAAGGAGGTCGCTGTTTCACGCAAGCCTAGGCCAAAAAAAATGCTATCTACCCAACCTATCGGAGGTAATCGAGGGTATACCATAGCAGGGAAGGGCGTTGACTCCCCCACCCCTCCGTCAAAGCTGCCTCATTTCAAGTACTTGCCCGCCAGGCTAACCAGGCCGCTGGCCGACCCGGGGCCAGTGGCCGGGGCGTCCGACTTGCTCTTCATGTACATCTTGAGCGCCATCTCGCCCGCCTGCATCACGGCTGACTCCTTGGTCGAGCTGGCTGAGACCTTGCCCTGTGCGGACTTCTTGTCAAAGAGCTGTTGGGTGGTGATATGTGTCAGCTCAGTTATACCTTCGGGGGCGTATGTTGCGAAATGCAACACGGCACAAAAAGGCATGACAAAAAGAAAGAAAGGTTCTTAACACACCTTGCTCGCCTCGCTCAGCGCAAGGCCGATGAACTCGCTCTGCTTCTGGCCGCTGACCTCACCGGCAGCACCGGCACCGGGGGCGCCCGGAGGGGCGTGCCCCGTGAACATCTTGAGTGCCTGCATGGCCGCCGCAGTGCCCATGCTGCGGGGCTGGTCATCGTCGTCGTCATCGTCATCATCGTCGTCCTCGAAGTACTTCTTGTGCTTCTTGATGGCCGCCGTCTCGTCCAGGTCCCCCTTGCCCTGCTCGATCTCGGGCTTCTTCTGCACGATGGCGTCCAGGATGCTGCCGAACAGGTCGGAGCTGCCCGAGTCTCCGGCGTGCCGGGACGCCGTCTCCGCCGCGCCGCGGAGGTCGTCGTCGTCGTCGTGGATGTTGGTGTGTCCTTGTTTTTGCGGGGTGGCCTTGTTAGACTCGTTGCATTGGGCCAGCTGGACTGGCTGGGTTCCAAGCGAGGGAGAGATGTGTGGCTGCGGGGATGCGGGGTCTCGTCTACAGCTGAGGCAGGTAGGTGACGCCGGGTGATTCGTATCTCTTACCTGACATGGCTTCTGAAGGAGTTCTACGGGTCTGGTTGATGAGAGCCCTCTAGAGCGTCTGGTGTGTATGACGAAGAGATCGTTACGAGATCTTGTGCTTGTGCTCGTGCTTGTGCTTGTACTTGTGTTTCGTGCCAGGTGGTTGCCTGCGAAGTTGGAGGTTTCTGTTGTTACCTTGATTCAGAAAGAGGCGAGCCCGACCGGTAGTTAGGGTGGTTGTGTTGGGTCCTGCCAGCTGGGGCTGGGAGCTAGGTAGACTAGGGGAGAACGATAGATGAGTTTCCGAATGGGCTGATGTATGTTTAAGGGGTTCAGTAGCTCACTCCCCCTCTGTGTCCCCGCTTTGGAGCTGAGAGAAGCAAGCGCTGGCAATGACGTGTGCGGGGTGGGTGTGGCAGCACCCACGACACTTGCTGCAGGCCCTGAAACTCTTTCACCGCAGGTGCATAAATTGGACCCGAATTGCTCCCGCTTCAGGCCAATTGGGTCAATGATGAGATGTGCACGGCAGGAATGTGGCGTGGCGCTCGCGGAGCAGGCAAGTTGGGCGCCTAGGTGTCATTAGGTATGCTGGGGATGCCCTGAGTTATTGTCCGCAAGCGATTCACCGCTTGTCCTCGATCGTGCAGTCACCATTTCGACCCCGCCATGCCCTGTAAGCCGTAGTCTTGTCGAATTGAGATGGCAGACAAGCTATTAATCCTCCATTCGAGAGTACTGCGCCACGCTCGCCGGCGGACTGATCCTTGGGCAGACGACGCGGAGTAATGGAAGTGACTGCCGCGTTCATGTGCATTTGTTCTCTCGTCCTCGTTTTGGCCTAGAGGAACGTATATCCTTGCCTCCTGTTGAGATGGTCCATCAGCGACTAAGCACGGGTTACTTAGTACACCGTAGGTAAATACCTACCTACCTAGGTACCTAGATTGCAGGAAATTACCAACCCGCCATGACGCTCCAAAGAAATAAGAGTCCCTCCGCCCACTACCTGGGAAATATGGTATCTCATAAAGTAAGTTGAAAAACAAGGGCCAAGGGCTGGGGGGGAAATGGACTCAAAATTATAGAAAGAAACTCCCCATATATCACAGACGCCTGTCTCGATCAAAAGACTCCCCCTTAGATCCAATGTGTCCACCGCCCTGAGTCGTATATGATGTGCCAGCAGCGATCGAAGCGAAATGGCATGGTGGCCTCCTTTGAGGCTTGCAGACTTCGCCTGGGCGGTGTGATATCTCTGGTGTTGACCATGGTCTCGAGTTCTTGTTGTGTTGTTCTGATCATCATGGTCGTATTCCAGCTTTCCCGGGTAATTTAGTTTCGGAGGGAGGTCACACGGTTGTAACGGCTATGTCTCGGTCGTGTACAGCTATGGGCTAGTCCTGATGCTGCTTCCGGGGACTCTAACGCTCCGCAACAGAGACGGCCGAAGGTGCCGGCCCGGGTCCGGACTTGGTGTTCCGTTTCTTCTCCTTCTTGGCCCACCGCAGCCCGCAGGCGTTGCAGAGCGTCTTGGGCCCACTCGGCCCCTTACGCCATTCCGGCGAGTCAAGCGTGCCTAATCATTGCCAAGCGAGTGAGCCGAACCGCCGACAACAAGCAGTCATTGTGGGTATCGACTGCAAAAGGGTGGGTAGGTAGGTTCGTAGGTAACTAGAAAATGGGGGCTGCCACTCACCACAATCTGTGCAGACGTACTCCTCTGCCAGTTTGAGCTTCTTCTTCTTATCCCCAGACACGGTGGGCGCTCGATCCATCGGGATGGCGATGCCCGCATCCCCCTTGATAAAGCTCGGGCTGCCGTTGCCAGTAGTGATCCCGGTGCTCCTCTCCCCTTCCTGATACCTCAGGCCGGTCAGCATCTCAACTGTGTCGCTGAGGGAAACACCCTCGTATCGAGCCATCTTGTCGGTGATCGAATCCGGGCGGCCACCGGCGATGGCGCCCTCGAGGTTCTCTCTGGTTAATGCCGTGTTCATGAGAGCCAGCTTGTCGGGAGGGGCCATGGCCCCGTCACGTGGGTGCTGGCCCTGGTGGCCCTGGTAGTTCTGATGGGCTGAACCTAGGTCCTCCGACGTTGTCATCTCCGACAGCGCCTCCTGGCTCTGGAACGGCTGCTGGGATTCCTCCACCTCCTCAGACTCCTCCCTCCGCAGCTCCGATATTCGTCTCCGCAGCCGCTCGTTCTCGATCTTGTGCTCCAGAAACGAGTCCAGCAAGCCGGTATTCTTGGTAGGGTATGGCCGCGACATCAGGAAGAAGGCCTGGCAGAAAGGTGACTTGCTTTCCGGGTTGGACGAGAACTTGGCCGGGGCGATGTGCCCATGCCCGATCGTCTCGAAGATTCCGTAGGTACCGTCCTTCTTCTTGAGCCGATAGAATACGCGCATAGTATTACCCGTGGCGATCGACTCGTGCCACTCGGCAACGAAGACGCCCATGTCGTCCGGGTGGATGTGCTCCCGGAGGAAGGTGTCCGTCATCTCCTCCTGCGAGTAGCCCGTTAGAGCTACTACGCTCGGCGACACGTGCTTCACGCGCCCGTTGACGTCGAGTATCTGCTGCAGGTCTGCGAGCTCCTCAACCGTCCGAGCCGCCCAGTCTCTCCTCTTCGTGTATTCGGTGAGGGTGCTGCCGAACAAGGCCGAGGCTACCCCGAGGGACTTAGTAGTAGCCGAGGCAGTGCCCTCTGGGCTGGGAGGGAAGTATTTCCGTTCGTCATTGGACGCCGAGCCCGGGCCTAGACTCGGGCCGGGGCCGGAACTCCTGCCTGGAGTGGGTAGTAATGGTCTGGGCTGCGCGGGTTGTACTGGTTGTAAGGACTGTAGGGACTGTAACGGCTGCAGACTTTGGATGGCTGATTGCGGGGCCGCGGGCGTCACAGCGGAAGCGACGTTCGGAGCGGTAGAGCTTTCGGCGGATGCCGGTGCTAGAGAGAAGGTTTGGGCCTGGGACTGTATGACCACTCTGCCATCCTTGTCGAGCGATAGCTGCATTCCAGGGTCAAATGGATTGTATATCGAGCTGTCCAAGAGGGACATCATGGCGTCTTCGTGAGCCTAGAAGATGCCCCACACAAATTAACGTCTTGACTCCCTACGGGTGCCGCTCTTCCAATCTTCCAGGCTTATAGTTCCTCTTTATTCATGTTCCGTCCTGGGCAGGGTAGAAACGACGCTGGAGTTGATTGGGTGCTACCTGAGATCCTGGTGGCTGATTGGTCTGTAGAGGACCGCCCATGGCAGATCCGATGGCGGGCCCAAACCCAAACAGGTTGGCTGGAGGTTGAGGGGGACGCTGGGCCATGGCTGCCCACAAGTCGCTTCACGGGTATGCCCAGCTAGGTAGGTAGGCAGTTGAAGACTGCTGTTGGACCGCTTTGGATCGCTGAGGTTGCTAAAGTTGAAATGTCCTTGGCTCGATACATAAGCTGGCGAGAGAGGCAGGCCGAAGCAATCTAGAAATTGCAGTCGCCTGGGGATGGAGGACGGGCGAAAGGACTTGAATCAAAGACTATGAGAACAGTTTGTAGAATAGTGATAAAAAGAACAGGAGTTGGAAGCAAAGCCCAAACGCGAAGTGTAAGGAGCCTGCCTGCTAGGCGTTCACATTACCAATGAGCACCTCAATAGCAATAGCAGATTGGGTGTCGCACATGTAGATTCAGAAGGAAAGATTGAAGATGAGCTAGCGGAGAATGCGTGGACGTTTTGTGTCGCCAGAGATCAAAAATCGCAGATCACCCGAGACCTGGGCAGGGACTAGTTAGAATGCTACAATGCGAGAACGCTCCGTATCCGTACTTGGAACCGGAAGTATGTACAAGCATGGCAGTTCGCGCTCAGGCTTGTCCCGGCTGGATTGGGGTGGGGACCTCATGGATGGGCAGATGGCATTCTGGCCGACCCGCAATGGGATTTACTGGTCTCTCATGTCTCTGCTCATGGACATCAAGGCGTGGTGCAGTTTTGCCACCCGACTCTGCCTTGGATCCCCGGTACCTTAGGCAGTTTCCTTCCTTATCCATGATCCTTACTAACTGTTCAACTGACCCACGACGCCGTCCACTTGGGAGAACAGTACCGAAAAGGGGTCGTCGGGCGTCGGGTGTCGAACCACACCGGTCAGTCTCCCCTCTTCCGCTGCCAACTTCCCACCTAGGTAAGGGTACCTTCCATACCATGGAATAAATGGAACTTGCCTACCTACTTATAGTACACTTGCAATGAGTTCCCAGTTAGTGTCCAGACCCGGACGGCCAGGGCCTGCTAATGACGCGGGCTAGGAACCTAGGCAGGTAGGAAGGTAGGTAGGTAGGTTTCTAAGGAACCTTCGACTCTACACAGTACGAGTCCCTACCTAACCTACCCACCCTCTTGCCTGACTCACCAACAACTGTGGACATCAAACGCCGTCGACCTAGGGAGCACAGTGTCGCTGGTGGTGGAGAAAGGGCGGTCTCGAAAGGGGTGGGACAAACCGTGATCAACCACATCATTCAAGTTGTGCAATGTCTTGTCCTGGCGGCCCTCTTTGCCCTCACTGGTGTCTGACAAGAGTTGATGTTGTCTGCTCAAGAGCTCTCCAGCGGAAAACCCCACCACAAACTAGATGTACACGCGAACGATGCTGACATCGGGATTTGTATACAATGAAGGATGTTCTACTATATGGAGAGTAAATGTGTGTCCTGGGGCTGATTTAAATACCTTTTGTTCTCCTACGAGCAGGTTGGCGCTCGATAATGGCATTTACCACTAGAGATGCCGACAGGGAGCATTCATGTTGGTTAGTAATGGTAGCACGGTAGGTACGGAGAGTGTTAGAACTTAGCGATGAACCTAGGACTCCTGCTGTACCTAGCCTGTACAGGGTGGGGCGCGGGGTTCCCTAAGCCTGTATCGTATATTCTTTAACCCAGGCAGGGGCGTATAGTCCCGTGACTGCGTGATGACCCTTTTTGATGGCAGGCGCTGAACGCGTGAACCAGGAACCACTGCGCGTCTCCGGAACTTGACATATCCCACATCCTCAGCCAGTTCTTCCGCATCTTGATAAAGAAGGAAATTGACACGGGCGTCCAACCTCACGCTCTTGCGCGTTTTCAGTACAGTTACATATCTAATATTCCTTTTTTGCCTTCTACATATCTACAAACTCTCGAGCCACATAACAGGAGCTTCCTCGCGGAAGCTCTAATCTCAGCCAGCAAGATGTCGAAAATCGACAAATTGGGAATTAGAGGGTACGCGGTCTCACCACTGAAGCCTATGAATACTCAATAAGGACGTTGACTAAATCAGTGACATGATTCTGCTGCAGTATCCGCTCTTTCGGCCCTTTCTCTATCGAGTCTGTGTCGTTCAACACCCCCCTCACTCTAATCGTTGGGGAGAACGGCTGCGGCAAGACGACAATCATCGAGTGTTTAAAGCATGCCACCACTGGCGAGCACCCGCCCAACACCAAGGGCGGGGCATTCCTCCACGACCCGAAGCTGTGCGGCGAGAAAGAGGTAAAGGCCCAGGTCAAATTATCATTCTACTCGACCATCGGGCAGCGGCACGTCGTCACTCGGAACATGCAAGTTACGATGAGCAAGAAGAAAATGGCTTTCAAGACAGTCGATGGCACCCTGCAAATCATCAATGGAAGCGAGAAGATCACATTGTCAAAGAAGAACGCAGACCTTGACCAGATGATCCCTGAGAAGCTGGGTGTGCCGGCGGCCATCCTCGAGTCTGTCATCTTCTGCCACCAGGACGACTCGCTTTGGCCACTGAGTGAGCCGGCCGTGCTGAAGAAGAAGTTTGACGAACTCTTCGAGGCCACTAAGTACACAAAGGCCATCGACGAGCTCAGGAAGCTGCGGAGGGATCAGGGGGAGCTCCTTCGCAAGCACAAGTACGATGAGGAGCAGTGCAAGATCGACAAGGACAGGGGTGAAAAGGCCGAGAGGGCCCTGTCCACCCTCTCAGATGAGATCGAGGACCTGAAAAGGCAGTACACGTCACTGGTGGAGGAGCAGAAGGTGGTCGGACAACAAGAGAAGCAGAAGCGCGAGCAGGCGAATAGCTTCCTCGGCATCGTAACCGAGCTCAAGAATAAGAATGATCTGTACGCGAGCCGGAAGCAGATGGCCGATGAGCTGCACGAGTCAACAGAGATCATGAACCTGTCCGACGAGGAGCTCAGGGCCGACCTTGCCCAGTACGGGGACAGAGTCAAGCAGATGGAAAAGGAGGCCGAAGCGAAGAAGCGGGACTATGCCGAGCTTCAGCAGGAGGTCACGGCATCTCGAAAATCACTGCAGGAGAAGCACGGTGAACTCGGGAAGCACCAGTCCGACAAGGACCACTACGAACGGCAGCTGCGGACCCGGGCGGAGATGATCAGGGAGGCTGCGCAGCGTCACGAGATCCGCGGCTATGACGGTGATCTGACCGACCCTCAGGTGCGGGCCTTTGAGGCACGTATTCAGAAGCTTCTCGAGGACAAGAAGCGCGAGGCTGCCCGGCTGAGCGCCGCTAGGGAGAAAGAGAAGGACGCCCTTGACCGCCAGATCTCGGACCTCACGACACGCAAGCACTCCCTGATGAACACTCGCAGTTCCGCCCAGGAGCGTCTGAACGACATCGCCACCAAGTCGGCGAAGCTCCAGCGGGACATGGATGCCCTACACGTCGACGAAGGCGCCCAGGCCGTCTTGCAGTCCAACTACACTCAACTGGAGGGTAGGCTTCGAAAGGAAAATGAGGATCTAAAGGCTGCGGGCCTGGAGACCCAGATCGCCGATGAGGATGATCGCCTGAAGCAACTGGACCTTGAAGGCGAGAAGCTCAACGGCGAGATGGTGCTGTGCACTCGCATGGCAACCGACCGTGCTCAGCTTGACGTGCGAAAGAACGAGCTTAGTGAGCGAAGGCTCCACCTGAAAGCCCTCACGGACTCTTGGAGCGGAAAGTTGTCAGCTTTGGTCGACGGGCCGTTCAACCTAGACACAATTGGAGACGACTATCAGATCGTTCTGGAGCGTCATGAGGCCGATGTGTCGGCGAAGAAGAAGCTCGTGGAAGCAGCCCAGCAGGAGATGAAGCAGCTTGACTTCAAGCTCTCAACCTGTCGCGACGAGGAGAAGAAAGTGTCGACCGAACTGGGGCGCTGTGAAAGGGTCGTCCTCGAGGCCATGACCAAGGCCAAGGACGAGGACGACTCGGAGCCCCAGATCGAGAAATATCTCAGGAGGTTGGTTAGATGCGAAGAGGACCTGATCCAGGCCGAGAAGGACATCAGCCTCTTCGACGAACTGATCGAGTACTACAAAGACGCCGAGGTGAAGGCGACCAAGAATAATAAATGTCTAATGTGTGACCGCCCGTTTGGAGATGGGGAGGGGCATGCCAAGTCCAAGCTTCTCCGAAAGATTGCCAAGAACCTCGATCCTCAGGAGAAGCAGGATCTAATCGAGGACGAAAACAAGTTGAGGAAGAATCTCGACGTACTGAAGCCCGCCCGCGCCTCGTATGAAGCACACCAGAGGGCCGAAGCGAGAGCGCCCGCCGTGGAGAGTGAGATCAAGGCTTTGGAGTCGCAGAAGGAGTCCATCGTCAGGAGGCTGGAGATGCACGACGCTGCCCTCAGGGAGGCTGATGAGAATCGATACGATGTCGAGTCTCTGGGCAAGACGGTGCGGAGCATCACGGAGTTCCTGGCGCAGATTGCTGAGTCTGAGAGGCAGATCGGGAGACTGGCATCCCAGCAGGGCTCTTCTGGTGTTGTCCGAAGCGCCGAGGAGATCCAAGACCTCCAGGCGGCCTGCTCCGAGCGGTCACGAGCGGTCAAGGCAAAGATCACAAAGCTCTCGACGGACCTGCAACGGAGGAAGGATGTCATTTCCCAGCTGGAGCTCGACAAGAGTGAGCTCAAGCACAAGCTTTCCACGCTAGAAACGCAGGTTCAGCGCAAGCATGACCTAGGCGGCCAGATCCAGTCGCTCAAAGAGGATAGGGCGAAGCTGCAGGGGGCGAAGGACCAGGCCGATCGCGACATGGAAGAGCTCGAGCCCCAGATCTCTAAGGCCAAGGGGGTCCGCGAGGAGCAGGTTGAGCGCGCCCGAGAGAAGGTGCAGAAAGCCGAGCATGACAGGGACTTCATCGCGACCACGGCGCACAAGATAAAGTCCATCAGCAACGAACTACAGGAATACCTCGACCGGGGCGGGCCGGACCAGCTCGCACGGACTGAGCGGGCGATCAAGAACCTTGAGGATGCGGCTGAGGGCACGGAAAAGGAGATTGCCTCGCTGACGGCGGACATCAACAAACTCCGCGACGAGATGCAGCGAAGTGACCGCAAGAAGAAAAACATCCAGGACAACCTTCAGTACAACAGGACGATGCGGGACCTGGACTCGCTGCAGAACGAGATCGAGTCCCTGGAGCGGCGCAACGCGTCGGAGGACTGGGAGAAGCTGGACGAGGAGTGCCGGGCCCTGAAGCAGCACTTCGACACGCTGTCGGGCGAGTCGAGCAGCATCATGGGCCAGATCAAGTCCAAGGACAAGGAGCTGGGCAAGCAGCTGGAGGACTACGAGACGAACTATATGGACGCGCGGGCAAAGTTCCGCAGGGCGCACATCGAGGTGGAGACGACCAAGGCGGCCATCGAGGACCTGGCAAGCTACATCTCGGCGCTCGAGAAGGCCATCATCGCCTACCACGGGCGCAAGATGGAGGAGGTCAACCGCATCGCGGGTGAGCTGTGGCGGTCGACATACCAAGGGACGGACATCGACACCATCCTGATCCGGTCCGAGGCCGAAGGGGCGGGCGGTGGTAGCAGCGGCGCCGTGGCCAACACGGCGAGCGCGACGCGGCGCAACTACAACTACCGGCTCTGCATGGTGAAGCAAGACACGGAGATGGACATGAGGGGCCGGTGCTCGGCTGGCCAGAAGGTGCTGGCCAGCATCATCATCCGGCTGGCCCTGGCCGAGTCGTTCGGCGTCAACTGCGGCCTCATCGCCCTCGACGAGCCCACCACCAACCTGGACGAGGCCAACATCCGCTCCCTCGCCATGTCCCTGCACAACATCATCCAGGCCAGGCAGGCCCAGGCCAACTTCCAGCTCATCGTCATCACCCACGACGAGGCCTTCCTCCGGGCCATGCAGTGCTCCGACTTCTGCGACACCTTTTACAGGGTCAAGAGGGATGAGAAGCAGAGGAGCACCATCATGAGGGAGAACATCTCTTCTTTGATGGACTAGGGCGTTGTATTCTTCGTTAGGAGGGTTCATCTCGGCGATCTTCCTCCCTTTTTCTTCTTTTTATTTATGCGGGCCTGTGTCTTCTTCTTTGCATCTTTGGAACCTCGAAGGGGAAAGGCGTTCATTGGTAAGAGGCGCCTTGGGGTTTCCCGCACCTACGGGTTGTGTCCGTTTCGCTTTAGTTTGACTTTATCCTTCTGTAATCTTTGAGTAAAATGTCTGTCCTATATCGTACTTAGACAGCGCTGATACTTCAACTGCTATAAATCCTTTGGTGTGAAAGTGTAATGTCCTAGACGTATTTAGTCACCGAACGCTAACGGTAGCATCTCAGTGGTCCTAGCATATCGACCCAAGGGATAAGATCTCGGAGAAATTCGTTGCGTCTCATAGATTATGACAGCTTGACGTCTACTAGTAGATTTACGGTAGGAAAGAAGCAACCGGGCAAAACCTACGACCCGTCCCTTCACAACGAATGGTTGCAAGAGACGTTTTCTGTTTTGGCAGAACTTGATTTATGTTTATTTATCGGGACAGATGGTCGACAATAAAGCTGACGGCAGATGGAAAATATGCATCAGAAAGAGAGAGAAAAAAGAGCCAGCAGAGAAGAAAGCTAGGTAACCAGAACTCCAGCGCCTCCCTGGGCTTCCTTCCCAACCCTCCTTAGATCGACAGAGTGTTAGCAGAGGGTGTTGAGGAGATTTCATCTCGCAACGCCAACAAAGGTTGAAACACCAAGAAAAGGAGTATTTTGTGGGAATCTTAGATGAGTAAAAGAGTATAGAATGAAATGAAGTAGAAGAAAGGGAGAGAGTGAGATAGAGAAGAGAAAATTGAATAGGAAAGAAGAAGGAAATTTGGTCGCAATGAATGATAGCCAGGTCGATTCCGTCGCGGCCCTTTCATTTCACCCCCCTTTCCCTTGGAAAGAAGGAAGAATATCGTCAAGTCATGTCTTTGTACATTCTATACCCGCCCATTCGACTTCTCCATTGGCAGCCTGCCTCCGCAGGCGACTGACTCAACTGGAGAGAAGAAACCAAGTGCCTGTCCTTATGATATTTTTCGCTCAGCTTCACAGACTCAGATATTGGGAAGCCACTCCCAAGTTTAGCCGCCATCCTCAGTCGATGGTCATCCGGCTTGGCAGCTGCGGCTTCACATCATGCATGCTGATCGAGTTCGCGTCGGGCTTCTCCTCGTCCTTGTTGGGCGACCTGAGGTGGTTCGTTAACCCGGACCCGAAATTGCTCATGCAGATGAAGGCGTTGACGATGGTGATGATGATGAGGATGATGGTCAGGATGGCAAAGGCCGACAGCGATCTCCTAGCCGCCGCGTACTTGTCGCTGAAACCGGGCTGGTAGATGCGGACGAGCTTGAAGAGGAAGTACGAGAGGCCGCCGAAGTAGAGGAGGATGATGCAGACCATGCCGATCCTGTTCTCCCGGCGGGTGAAGAAGGCCGCGAAGAGGAGGATCGCGATCGTCGCGGGGATGGCCACGATCGTCAGGCGGAACTCGACGTCCGTCTTGCCCGTCACGATGACGAGGAACTGGACGGTGAAGCCGAGAAAGAAGAAGAAGTCGAACTTTAGGAGCGCGATGTAGATCTGCAGCATAGCAATGATCTGGTTAGTCTTAAGGAGCCCCTGTCTATTCCCATTTCCCTACCTCTCCGACAGTGTTGTCTCTGTGATTCACGGATGGATAAAAAGGGGTTACCAACCTGATAGTGCAAAAAGCGCCGCTTCATCCTATAATCGGCCCCGATCTGCTTCAGAATGTCCCACGCAAACTCCTGGTACAACTTCCAGGCGATGAACCCCA
This sequence comes from Pseudohalonectria lignicola, assembly GCA_003049395.1. NCBI lineage: Eukaryota > Fungi > Ascomycota > Sordariomycetes > Magnaporthales > Ophioceraceae > Pseudohalonectria > Pseudohalonectria lignicola. The sequence continues at coordinate 127,968 of PYSP01000057.1, read as the reverse complement.
TGATACCCGTGCAGAAGGCGATGATGACGGGGATCGCGACCAGCAAAGGCCTGCAAGCACTCCACAGGTCCGCGGACAGGATCGTGAGCCGCCCTTGCCTGCCCAGGAAGTCGACAGCCTCCTGGATCTGGTCGACCTGAATGGCCGTGTAGACCAGCAGGGCAAGGTTAGCGACGCAGATGCCGATGACCTGGATGGTATTCTTCATCCGGAGCGCATCCCAAACCAAGACCAGAAGGTACAGGAAGCCGAAGATGAAAAGCGTAAGGAAGGTCGGGATCGACTTGTATGGCGACTGGAGGTCTGCCGAGTCATCGTCGCGGGCCGGGTGGAGGCTTCCTTGGAAGCGGGCGAAGACGTATCTAATTTGACGTCAACACTCGGTGCCTCTTTTTGTCTTCTTCCTTTGATGCGGTCAAGAGTTCAAACATCGCAAGGTCTAGGCAGGAAGGGTCAATAGAAATACTCACGCTTCAAAAATCAAACAAATGATGGCCTGGAAGGCCGTGACGGCGAAGAAGGCCCGTGGCCATCTCGTCGCGATGAACCCAAACATCCCTTTTCGCAATGATGTAGGAGCCGAGGGGGGCGTGATGCTCCTTCTCCTCTCCCCTCTGTAGTAGTATCCTGAGTTGTCGAAGGTCTGTTGCTGCTGCTGCTGCGGCGGGGGGAAACCCTGTGAGAAGCTGCCCTGTTGGTATTGGTGTTGCTCAAAGCCAGGGTCTCCGGCCAGGAGCGACCCGCGGGAATCTTGACGATAAGCCAGGTCGGGCTGGCGACGCTCCGAGGGGAGTCGTCGACCTCTGGTGGTTGTTTATTGGCAGAAAAAGCAAAGGGAAGGATTACGCCTCCAGCAATCGAGATCCGGAAAGGGTCCCTTTTTTTGTCAGGATACCCGTGCCTTTATTGTTGGTGTCTAGAATGTTTGTTCGTGACGAGGCAAACGGTACGAGTTGCTGGGAGGAAAACGAGGGAATGTTCGATCGGGGTGATTAGGTCGAAACTATGTTGCACAATCGTAAGATGAATGTCAAAGACCGTCGGTAAATTCGACGGGTTGTCGGTCGTTAGGTCGTCGTTGTTGGTTGGCGGCGCTGTGGCTGCTTGATGGTGGTGGTGACCCTGGCACCTGTCTAAGGCTTGTCCCTGACTCTTTTTACTCTTGGCCGCCTGAAAGGGCCGTTCGCTCAGTGGTGGCGCTCAGACCTGCAAATTGCCTTGGTTCTCTTGGGTCTGCTTTGGTCTGCAAAGCAGGAGCGGGATCTCTAACTCTCAAAGTCGAGAGTTCGCAGCAAAAGAAAACAAACGAGAGGAAGGAAGGATCCTGTCGTAACCAGGGAGGGTTCGAGGGGGTTTCGTGATCTCTTAAGGCGGACTGAAACAGGACGGGAGGAATTTGTGTTCGAGGGTTGGACTTGGTTGGGGTCGAACGGACCAGGGGCTTCCCTCTGTGCAGCTAAGGGATCCCAAGGAGCCCTGCTAAAAAGTCGTTCAAAGGGGGTGACGTTCTGCTGCTGGGTCGGTTGATGTACGAGAACCTGCAGGGTAAGGGATTGGGAAGGGGTGTGGAACCGTGGATTGTGGGTGGAATGTGTGGATCCTCAAGTACTCAAGGCCTTTCACGAGCAATGGATGTCAATGCCAAGCAGAGTGATTGTCCCAGTGCTGTACAAAGGATAGCAATTGGAGAGAACGTTTACGTTCAAATATTTTACAGTTCTCACTCATCGTGAGGAGGAAGTAGGACCCGACGATGACAGCAGTAATGTTTCTTTTTAGCATTTAACACAAAGGGTCGGTGTGTATTCTCAGTCGCAAAGTTGGGGCGAGAAGGGCTGGTTTGCAACCAGCACAAGACCAGATTGGAACCTAATTGTGCCCGATACACATAGCCAGAAATACAGCCCGCGCCGGCGGGTTAGTGTAAAGTATGTAGGCCCACGAGACCCGTGCCTCTAGTGTGGTCTGAGTTTCTGGGCCTTAAATGAAATGATCAAGTCTCACTTGTTAACAGTCACCACCTCTTGGCGGGCCTTGGTCTTGTTACAAAATGAGGGATGACAGTCTCTGGGCAATGGTGACAGCCAAATTAGCAGCGAGAGAGGGAAGGTAGCGTTGGACTCGTGGAGTCTTCTGGTGGATCAGGGAGAGACACATCTCAATGCGCTAACACACGGTACACCGAAGGAACCCTTAGAATAGCGAGAGGGCTCCCAAATGACGTGTGGGAGCCAGGACTTCCATGGCCGCCGTTAATAATCTTGACTTTCTGTCAATCGCGAGACATTAGATCCCGTGAGAGTGACTTTGGAGTCGTTCGTCAACAGTTCCAGTCCCTTTAGGCATTAGCATGGCTAGTTACGGCACGCCTCGCATCAAACGACGACCGTCGATATCGCTAGAGTCTATATGAGACGGGTTGCGCCACGCCCTGCCACCACAGATTTTCAGATGAACAAACAAGGACATTTTCTCTTATCGGGTCTTACCAAAGTTGGCATATCTCTATCCGAACACTTTATTATTTGTTTCTCGCTGGGAGCGGTGGTGAAGATCAAGAGAGTTTCACCGTCCCCGTTTCTATTCCGGGAGTCGCCCACCGGCCCATCACCACGCTCAAAACTAGAGTGGGCAAGTAGTTATCAACTCTACCGTATACATGTCTACCAAGGATACGAGTGCCTGTCCAAAACGGCATCTGGCTAGATTGGTTTGTGTGGCTTCTGCCTTGTTCGGGGTACCAACCGAACGCCCAATCGAATCTGGGAGGGTCGCAATTTGGACCGTTTCAGGAGGATATTCTCTGCAGAATGACAACCTCTGTTCCTCTCCACTCCACCATCCCTGCACCGGGTGATGACATAGTCCTCTGGTGTGCGGTTACGTCCTGCAGTGCCGTGATATACCTACTCCGAAGGAATGAAATCGCCGATATGGGAGACCTCCTGTGAGGGAGCTTGAGCGAGGGAGGGGCCACGCAAACTAAAAAGAGCCAAGAGCGGCTGAGCCACTCGCCTCCTGGTCGTGTGAGAACTTCAGATGCGGCATGCAACACAATAGGCGTGCTGCAGACGGCGACGTCCGGACTGTGATATTACATCAGACATCAGGGAACCGCGAGCGGCTTGATATTTGCTTTATTTTCCTACCCGTTACCGGTGATTTACTTGCTCAAATGGACCCTTAAGAACGTTGTTGTCGATGATCAGAGGGACGGAGGCAACAGTTCGAGTGCCAGCCAACTGATGCGAGCGTGAGCATGAATATATGCACCTATGTCGCCGTCATCGCCCAGCACCGCCCTGTTGTGTCTCTGCTGTGGGCGTTCTTGAAGGCTTTCTGTGTCTTTGTCTTTGTCATCTTTGTCGCCTTGACCCCCCAATATTGAAACCTGTCCCTTCTAATCAATCATCGATCTATGCGGCCTCCACAGGTAACGAGGCTGATACAACGCAAGTACCCGCCCAGTGCCCGCCTGGGGCTCAGCAAAGCTCGATTCAAGATCGGACCCCACTGGCCCCTCAGGCTGAGTCTTCATGGCATACAGGTAGAAACGGTTGGTGATGGACGCGAGGATGCTATGACCTTACGTTGTAGAATGCATCGGCAAACTCCAGTCTTCAAATGATGGCAACGCAGTTTCCGCACGGCATTGGCTGTTTCCAATGTGCGTCCCGCCATCCTGAGATGTCTTACATGGCGTCCCGCTTGCTCCGCGCGATCTCGGTGAAGAAGCATCTGTCCAAGTGCTACAGCACATCCCTTCCTGCCTCAGCGGGCCAAAACCCAGAGGCAGCAGTGCTGCAAGAGCGGGGTTGACGATAGTAAGCCATGTCTTCCGGTTGCTGTACAGACGCGCCTCGAGTCTTTCGGTAATACCAAGGCGCTATTCCATCCCTGCCAGCAACATTGGTTCCATTGTCGAGCCAAGGACCACAGAAACGGCCGCTTCGGGCTATCACGCGTGTTCTCACCAAAGCCATACGGATACTTGTTCACCTCCCTCTACTGCATATCTAGGCGTCTACTGAAGGGCAGCCATATACCAGGCTGGGAGTTTCTTCAATTGTTCTCTGCCCCTTTCTCACATTGCCTTCCCAATCTTCCCAGGAACCACAATGGTATCCAACCAAGACATGAACAAGTACCGTGAGGCAGGTTGCACTGGAGTTACTACAGATAAAAAGTACTACGAGGTGGGAAATTCGTTCATCAAGCGTACCCTTCGGCGGCACGAATGGATGACAACGGCCGCCAACTGGACACCATCCGCCTGCTTGCCTCAGCGATGGAAGACAGACGCTGCGATTCTGGCGTACCTCCGGGAGAAGACGAAACGATCATCCCGCTCCCGCGCTTGCAGCATACCTTTGAGGACGACGGCGCCTTCTACTTCAGTACCGAACTTGTGCAAGGGGTTAGTATGTCCAAGCTCACCGAGGAGCAGAAGCAGGTGGTCACTGAAGAGCTGCTAGAGCATATTGCCACGTTAAAGTCACTCCGATCCGATACCCCCGGTGTCCCGGGCCAGACACTGCTTTGTGCTCCCAACCGGGTCCACAGCCGGTTCTGGAACCACCACAGTTGCTGGCGGCCAAAGCCCAATATTGAGAAGGGGTGCTACGTCTTCTGTCACAACGACCTTGGCCAGCATAACGTCATCGTCGACCCTGAGACACTCAAAATCAACGCCATCATCGACTGGGAATATGGCGGCTTCTGGCCCGAGTGGTTCGAGCAGCCATATTGGGAGCGAAAAGGACCTGGCGCTCCGCTTGATGGCGAGGAGGATGACAGGGACCGGTGTCGCGAGCGGCTCTTGGCTCACTGTGACGAAGTAGAGTTGCACTAATTGCTATCGCTGAAGGAAAAGCTAGACGGGCAGTGACCCAATCCTAGACTCCCAAAACACCCTTTTTCATCGAGAACATACGTCCGCTATTTGTACTCCGTAAAGCAGAGAGTAGCACGAATAATGTGTGGATTTTGACTGTCAAAAGCCCGGTGGTCTCCATGCGAGTGACTTCCCGCATTTAATCTGAGCTGCTGAGACGAGTACTACGTACCTATCAGGTAGTAACCAGGTAGTAAACAGAGAAATCTTATCGGGCGGGGCGGGGCCTTATCGCTCTGCTGGGCGGCGCTAAATCCCGACGACAGCCAACAGCCAGCCCACCTGCATGCGACCTACTGACAGCATGCCTGGCGTGTACGAGGCTCCAAATTTGCCATGATGAGCCGTTGAGCGTTGTAGAACGGACCAGGGATCCTGTCAACCACAAAGCCAGGCCGCGAGCGAGCATCATTCAAAGAAGAGCAAGTTGCTCGGACGAAATTGGTTGGGCACGATGATGGAGATTGAGTCGTCGGACGATGACACGCTTCGCACACTCGCCAGCGGCGCGAGCTTGGACTAGTATGGATGATTGACAGTCCCCAACCCGCGATGCGATTTTGCGATTTTGCGGGTGTGGCCCAGCTGACATGCCAAACCCTCGTCGCAGCTCATCCTGGCCGCTTCTTTTATCCACGATAGTCTCAAGGATAGAAAGGGTGAGAACCCCTTCCTAGGGAGGCTTCTCGATTATGCGCGCTGCTGTGTGGCAACCATATCAACCAGTCTGAGCTTCCTTATAGCTAGGCACTTTTGCGAGCTACCTGATGCTGATATTTCCCGACTTGTCTAGATCGCCCACAATGACTTCCCCATTCCCATCATCCCCCCACCGGCGAGGTACCTATCACCGCCTCAGCCACGGTTCCTCGCGCTGCTCCCCTCCTCCGATTCTGTTGGACCTTCCGAGGACCCGTCCTCATCGTCCACCACCGCGCTGAGGAAAGCGTCCGACGACAAGGACAACAGCAACAACAGCGGCAGCAGCGAGGCCTCTTCATCTCAAGAGACGAATAAGGAGAACACGAACCCGGCTCCATTTGTGCCGGCACCAAATACTACTCCGACGGCAACGCAGGAGTCCGGCGGCGGGGGGACGACCAATCTCCCTGTCCAGATCCAATCGCAGCTAACAGAGATTACCTCGACACTCACGAACGGCTTCCCCAGTTACCCGCCGCACACCATCCAAAGGCTGGCCGAGCTCGTGCTCCGCCCGCGCCAGCACTACCGCTCCCTACCCTCATACCTCCACGCCGTCGACCGCGTCGTGCACGTCACTTCGGGCGCGAACGTCTTCCCCCTCCCGCCCGCCATTCCGGACGCGTCCGCCATGACGGCACTCGCCAACGGCATCTTCCACTCTTCCCGTCCGTCCTCTTCTTCCTCGTCCTCGGCCGCCCAGGTCCGCCTCCCCGCCGACTGGCCCGCCTCGGCCTCGGCCTCGGCCATCAACCCGGGCTCCGACGAGGCCCTGGGCGGCGCCCTCCTGACCCCGATCCCCTGGCTGGTCCGCCGCGCGTCCAGCGTCGACGGGGCGGACGCAGCCCTGAGCCCGCCCGAGGACGGCGACGCCATGGATGGCGACGGCGACGACGCGGCGGCCGCGCAGCAGCAGCCGCAGTCTCAGGCCCAGCAGCACCACTCGGGCTCGGGCCGCCCCCGCAACCAGCAGCGCCTTTCGATCGAGTCGACTGAGACGATCGAGGGTCCCAACGGCATGGGCCACATTGAGACCGTCTCCGTCTCCGTCAATGGGATCATCTCCCACGGCGCCTCGGCCGCCATGGCAGCCGCACTGGCCCGCGGCGGCTCCTTGTCGTCGTCGTCATCGCCATCGTCGTCGTCCGCTGGTCCCTCCTCTTCCATCTCGTCGACCCAGCAGGGCATTACGCAAGGCGAGCTCCTCCGCGAGGAGCAACGCGCCGGTGTCGTCCCCGTCAGCCAGCTGCAGCGGAACACGCCGACGGGCACGTCATCTTCCGCCGCGGCCTCATCTCTAGGGGAGCGCGGCGCGGCAGACGACGGCGACGACTACATGGCCGTCGACACTCACAGCATCGGCAGCGACGGAGAGCCCCGGCTCAACGGCGGCGGCGGCGGCGGCGGCGGCGCCTCCTCAGAAGACGGCGAGGCCGGCGTGGCGGCCGCCGAGGCACAGGTGAACGCCGAGGCGCAGGCGGCGGCGGAGGCGCAGCCGCATCACGCGCAGGGCTCGGGAACCAACATCCCGTCCGCCGAGGAGGGAGACGAGGAGACCACCATCCCGCACGCCCGCGGCCCCCAGGCGATCGGCCTGGCCGACACGGGACCCCAGGCCGCGGGGACGTCGTTCCCCGCCAGCGCGACGCCCGCGGTCCACGTCGAGATGGGGGACATAGACATCGAAGGCGCGGTCGGTCGACCTGCGGACGAGGCGGCGGTAACGACGACGACCACCACCACCGTCGTCGAAGGTGGTGCTGCTGCGTCCCCTACGTCGCCGCGGGCGCAGCGAGCGTCCACACCTAAGAGGGCGGCGGATGAGGCGCTTGACGCGACAGCGGTGGATAATGAGCCGCCTGCCAAGAGGGCGAGGGAGGAGGGCTCTGGGGGTGGTAGTGCCGGAGCCTCCTTGAGTGACGCGGCTGCGGCGGGACCGCATGGCGGCGGCGGCGGGGACAATGCGCCGCCGGTCGACTCGGACGGCGATGTCTTGATAGGGGATGACGCTGCCATCCCCGCTAGACCTTTGGCAAAGGATGCAAAGGCAGAGGAAAGGAAAGGTGAAGGAGGAGAGGAGGAGGAGGAGGCAGGCGGGAGGACAGAGGCTGCAGAAGCGGGGGTCTAGGCGGACGGGGAGGGCGTTGAGAAGAAGCGCGATGGTGGTGGTGATGCGCGATGGCTGAGTGAAGCCATGCCGAGGAATGGGACGAGGGAAGGTAGATATCATCCTTTTCATGGTATTCTTTTCATCTCGCCTGGAGCTTCTACCTCCTATTTAGTCTTTTTTGTCTTTCCATCGTCATGGGAGTCAAGATGAGGGCGGGCGAGAAGGCTGGGATGGCGATAGCAGGTTTAGAACCTGGACGGGCGAGGATTTCGGCATTTTGTTTTATTATTATCTCGAGATGAACGGAAACTGGAATTGTACTGTTAGATACCTCCCTGCCTTTACCATACCTTACCTCAGCCAGATCCCCCTATAACCTGACTGCTGGCCTATAGTATTACGATTACAAGATTCAAGTGGCCAATTTTTCCAGTCCGGGACACCCGAGGGTTTGCTTCCGTCTATTCTAGGTAGGTTTTCTCCTGAGGTGGAAGCTAATCACATCCAGCGGATCTGCCATGGTGGCGAAACCATCAATCATAATGGAGACGACGACCCCAGACGGGGGAGGGGGGCGAAGGAAGAAACAAGGAAGGAAAGCCTGGCAGGCTCTTGGGATGCATTACCCTGTATCTTGGAGGAATCCACGAATGGGTTCATGCAACAGAGAAAGGAAATTCTCTACATTATGTGCTCGGGTTCATTTGTACTGTGTCCTTCACTAGCACGCCGATATGGGCTTGTAACTGACAGCAGTCCACAGTGAGTAAATACACAGTAAAAGTTGCACGCAACTAAGGGGTAGAAGCTGGGAAACCCAAAGATTCATGAAAAGCAAAGAGCCAGAAGAGATCGGATCCATCCCGTTACTCCGGATTCACAGTCAAGGAGAGTAGGGGGGTGGGGAGAGAGGCAAGCTCAACCAGAGGACACAAAAAAATAGAACAAAAAAAAGGAGACGCCGAAAACAGTGTATGCCCAAATACCCCATCCTTTCCGTGTTTACGCCGTGGTGCCGTTGCTATTGTCGTTTGCCATTCTTATATGTATACGGATGCTGATGGCTGTGAAATGGGATGGAGGAGCGTGCCCCACTCCCGGCCGAAGACTGTCCCAGACAGATCGAGGAGAAGGACACGACCAAACGTGATACTTACTGTCCTCCCACCTTCCTTGGCCGGCCAGGAAGGGTGGCGGATGGGGACTGCGGGGGGTCCTGGTCTGTGTCCTTCACCAGCTGGGACTGCTACCCTCTCTCTCCCAGCGGATGCTTGACCCCCCCACACCCCCCACACCCCCTCTCCTCCCCACAAGGCCGCCACCCTCTTCCTCCCCCAACCCCTCAGAGCACGACGACGCGTGCCTCCTTGACGGACGACTCGGTCGGGCAGTACGGGCACTTGAACCGGGACCCCTTGGCCAGGTTTTGCAGGCTCTCCCTGGCGAGCACGTGGCCGCACCTGAGCATCATGGGCGGGTTGGCCGCCGTGGTCTGCTCCTTGGACACGGGGCAGACGAAGACGGAGTGGTACATGAACGACCTTGGCAGGGGCGTCTCGAAGGCGAGCTCGTGCGCCGTCGTCCACTCGGCCCCGTGCTGTTTGGCCGCGTTGACGTACTTGACCAAGCGGGGGAGGGCGACCGCGCCCGCCGTCGCGGCGACGTAGAGCGGGCTCTCGGCCGAGAGGCCCAGGAGGGAGCAGAACTCGCGCGTGAACGAGGCCGAGACCTCGTCGAAGGCGGCCGCCTCCGGGCCCGCGAACAGGGACGCGTAGGGCGAGTCGACCAGGTTGGGCGCGAAGACGAGCGCCGCGGCGAGCCGCTGCATCTCCTTGAGGTGCCGGTCCCGGAACCGCCCCATGCTGCCGAGGGCGAAGTGGTGCGCCACCATGGGACCGCCGCCCCGGCTCGCGGGCGCGCGGAAGAGGTGGATGTACTGCAGCTTGCAGAGCTCGAACTCGAGGTTTGACCCCCTCCTCTCCAACTCCTGCGTGTTCTCCCGCGCCCACATCCGGGCGGGGAGGAGGTCCTGCTGCTTGAGTGCCTGCAGGATGGTGTACATGTTTGCGAACTTGGCCTGGAGCTCCTGGGACTGCAGCGAGACGCCGAGGTCGTCGCCCGGCCGTGGAGCTCTCCTCCTCGGCCCGCCGCCGCCGTGGCCTGTTTGCGACGCGCCCGAGTCTGAGGCGGCATCGATTGCCATCCCGGTTCCCTCTTCGCCCTCTTCGTCTTCTCCATCTTCCTCCTCCCCTTCCTCCTCACCCTCCTCCTCTTGGTACCCCCGCCGCCGACGGAGTCGCTGCCAGCGGTCGCGCCCCGGCCGGATCTGCGAAGGGGTGGCGGCCTGTGCTTCTGATATGAAGGTGCTGGCGACCGAGAACTGCCCTTCCCGTAAGAGGTGCATAGCGATCGCGCGGTTTATAAGGGCAGTCTGATCGTCCATTGCATCGTGGTCTGTTGGGATGTCGATTACAGGGAAAGACTGCGAGGGGGGGCGGAAGAGAGGAGAGCATTAGCATTTTGAGGCACACTTTATATGTTGGGAACTGTGTCAAGCTGTTGAATATGAAAAAAAATGGGAGAGAGACAGAGGGGTTCGGTGTTTGTGTGTGTATGTGTGGGTGAGGAGGAGTTTCTCGGACCTTGTCCAACGCCCTCTCGAGCTTCTTCTGAACCTTGGACACCTGCCTCAGGTCCTCATTTATTCTCTCGAAGCCCTCCTTGATGGGGTTCTGCAGCTTCGTGATGGTGAGGCTTGATGTATGTGGATCTGGCGCTGTGAATGTTATGAACAGCCAAGTCAGTCAGCCTGTGCTCACCATTATAGCGAGAGGCCCAAGGGAGGAAGTGAAATGGTGCAAACCTGAGGCAACCTGCTCCCTGGCGGTTGTTAGGAGCTGGATCAGCTTGTCGACATCGTCGACGGCCGAGGTGAGTCGGTTCATGCCCGCCAGGGTCCGAAGCTCCTTGTGGAGCTGAGGCATTGCATCCACCGGTTTCGGTTTGTCCGCCATGGTGAGGGGCGCTCTAATGCTGTCGGATTGTGCCTCGTGATGTGGTCTTGGTGGCGACGGCAGGAGTATGGAGGTGGAAATTTATATCCTATCGTTTCTCTCTCGACAGCGTCGGTAACTTGAGTGTGAATGGTCACAGGCCAGCGAGTCACCCAGAGAGTTCCGAGCCAATCTAGCCAGTCCAATGTAAGAGTAGACCCTTTTCGCTCGGGCGTGATGCGAGTTTCCAGGTTGTTATGACAGACTGTAAGTGGTCTGTCGTTCGCTAGCACCTCCGAGACGGCACATATTCGGGTATTCCCATGGATTGCTCTAATAAGAGTTAGGGTTTCAGTTTCGCGATGGGAATGGACGAGGGCCCATCGGCTACAATGAGAGATTTGGAAATACGGAAGAGAAATCTAGTCGGTCTGGCCTGAGGATATAACCTGGCAGAAGTAGCGTGAGGTCGAGATAATGTTCACGATGTTGCTGAGCGTTACTAGGTATTCAACTCGTTGGGGAGTGGTCTGAATGCGGGGGTCAAAAGGATCAAATGCATCCCGTCCCGCCACGCCGGGTGGGGCTTGCAGCCAATTAATCATGTTGCAGGGGGTTGGGGTGGAGCCTAGATGTTCACTCAGCGCTTTGCCAGCAAAGAAATCCCCAGCCACTGCCCATGGAGTACGTAGCTTTAGCGGTAATTCCAGCGGGAAGATGCCAGATGCAGACCCAACTTCAGTCGTGTAGGTACCGTACCAACTACGTAACAAGTGTACCTCCCTATACGTACCTGCGGTGCGTGATCAATTATGACGACCGTCACATGCGCAACCTCTTCGGACAGGCTACGATTCAGCTTCACCTAGTCACAAGGCTGTCGGCTCCCCTTCGCAGCATGTGCAATCACCGAATACTACATAGGTAGTCAAGCGGTTCACACTTGGTTTCATTCACGGACCTGAACGGATTACATTCTGCATGCATCACGACTCAGACAGCCACGCCCACACCATTATAGCCACGTACGCAGTACTGCGCCTGTCCCTCTTGGCCCCGGCCCACCATGATATTCCGGCAGTCTCCTTCCGGAGTCCTGGATCGCCGCCCCGCCGTACCTGGAGTTGGGCTTCTATAGGCTCCGGCTCCTTCCGAGCATTTCTCCTCTGTTATTCGAGAGGAGAATTAAAAACAAATAAAATTAATTAAAATAAAAAAAGGAGAAAAGGGCTACAAAGCCCGGCGGGAGCGGAGTTGGTGAAGTTAACACCATCTCGATCCGGCCACCACCATGTCGTTCAGGTTCAGCCTCCCCGCATCAGACGCCAGGCTTCACAGAGAGGAGGAGGTCACCGTCGCCAGGATGGCCGCCGCCTCGACACAACATCAGCAACAGCGCGGTCAAACTCATAACAATGCCCGCCAGGGGAGCCCGCTGGACGCCCTGGGTGCCGCGCCGCCGTCGGGTTCAGCCTCTGCGCCCACGGCTGTTGAGGCCGGTGGAGGTGCCAAGGGGATCGAGAAGCAGGTGTCGATAGAGAGCGCGCGTTCTGTTGCGAGAAACTCGGCCGGGACTGCGAGGCGACGTGTGGTGTTTCCTGATCCTATTGCTTTTAGGTATGGTTGGTCTCCTTACTTCATGATATTTTCTGGGGTTTCCCCTTTATATTTCTTTTCTGTCTTCAATCCCCGTCTTTTTTTTTTTCCGTCTACGTCAAGACCCCTCCCTGCATTCCCCATCCTACCTCCCGTCGGAGAAAATTCATGTTAGTCCCCGTCGGGCTTTATGGATGCTCTGGCCTGGCCAACATTGCTCGGGTAGGTACTTACTCGACGACGACAGATATCTAGAGGAAGACCCCTCCGCCTCGGTCATCGAGCGGCGCGCAGTCCTCCGCGGATATGAACTGTATCTAGTTGAGCAATGGGCGTGCTCCCGTCGCTCACCGACGCTGGTCATCGCCACTTACACGGGCGATGTAAAACACTCCATCGTCGTGGGTGTGATGGCCATCCCCGCGGACGAGGCTGAGTGGACGCTGCGACTTAGGGTCTACTTCGGCGCTTTGCAGCAGCACCACGCCCGCCCTAAGGAGACGCACCTCGGGCGGCTGATGGTGACCAACCTGAGCAGTTTCCCCTCCGCTCTGACGGTCATCCCGGTGCCGGACGGGGATATCAGGAGGCACAGGCAGGTTTTCATCGTCAACGAGGACCTGAAGAGGCTGGGGTGCTCAGGAAGGAGCGGGATGACGCTCTCTGATCCGACGCCGGCGACGCAGGCCAAGTTCCTGCAGCTGTACAAGACGAGCGACCGGATCCCCCTGTTCGCGAGCGTGCTGGAGCTCGTCAAGCTGTGCCAGGCGGCCCTGTTCGTGTTCGGCATGCTGGAGCAGGAGTACGTGGACGGCCTGCTCTGCGACATGACGGAGACGGCGATCGGGAACTGGTGGACCGAGATCGGGAGCGCCTACTTCAACATCGAGCCGTCGGACGGGATCCTAGGCCCCACCACGGTGGCAGCGCTGCTAGGCACGCTCATGGGCGCGAGGAACCGGCTGAGCTCGTACGGCTCGCCCGTCGGCAAGGACGTGTTCGACATGGACAGCACCAAGAGGGGCATCGGCTACTTCCAGAAGTCGTGCAAGCTCGAACGCACCAGGCGCCTGGACAGGCAGACGCTGCTCAAGCTGCACAGCGTCACGGCCAAGGCGGCGGCCGGCGAGGGCGGCTGGGGCGTCCAGAAGGCGGTCAAGTCGACCGTCGCCGAGATCGGCGGGAAGAGGGGCGAGATGGTCATCGGCATGGTCTCGGGCGGGAGGGACAAGGCCAACATCGGGGACATTGAGACGCTCGACATGGACCGCTTCATCAGCCTGGCCTACGGGGAGCGTGCGAAGTGGCTCTGGCACGGCAAGGCGAAGAGGTCCACGGTCGAACACCCTGAGCGCCACCTGCCGCTGGACATGGGGAGTAGTTCCATGTTCGGCGGCAGGGAGGACTCGGCTGCCGGTGATGGCGGTGGTGCTGCGGGATCCGGCTCCTCGTCCTCACACATCAACAACATCAACAACAACATCACCAGCAACAACGCCGGCGTCGGCAGCAGCGGCGGCGGCGGTGGCACGGGCGGCCCCAGCAGCAGCGGCAACAGGAGGGTGCAGACGATGCCCTTCAAGAGCCACGACGAGCCGCAGCCGCCGCAGCCGCCGCCGTCGCTGCACCAGCTGCGCACCAGGGAGGACTCGGCGACGATCAGCTCGACGCACTCGGCGCCTGTCAACATGCCGCTCTCGGCGCCGGTGCTCCTCCACCACTCGGCCGAGGGCGGGGCCGGCGCCGCGGGCGACAGGGCGGACGCGCAGCTCCGCAAGACGGTGTTCAAGCGCGTCGGCGGCAAGGTCAGCGACGCCCGCTCGGGCCTCGGGCGGACCATCAGGGACGCCGTGGGCGGGGCCACGAGGAGGGCCGGAGGCGGTGGTAGTGGTGGGCACGCGAGCCGGGGGTCCAAGGACGAGGGAGTCGGTGGCGATGGCGGCGGCGGAGGCACGGGCGCCCCGGGCTATACGAGCCCCAGCATCGCCAGCCTGGCCCAGAGCGCCACGAGCCTGTCCAGCCCCGTCATGGTCGGGAGGGCCTTCACCTGGAAGAACAAGCCCGAGGAGTACACCAACGGGTTCCGCGCCGGCGAGTCCGCACCGCCGCCGCTGCCGGGCAGCGCGAGCCCACGCCGTCAGCACGGAGGCTCCTCTGACATGAAGGCCGCCACCAGGCTGGGCGGCGGCGTCGGGGGCTCGCCGAGGGCCGGCTCCAGACTGACGGGCGAGGAGCCCCAGGACCTGGATGGGGCGGCGCTGATGGCGGCGGGAACAACGACGACGACGACGGCTGCCTCCACGGCGCCCCCGTCGGTGGAGGCGGCGCTTCTGGCTAACAGCGGCTCCCCACCCTCTGCGGCAGGCGGGTCCGTCGGCGGGGAGAGCGCCGACCTGCAGGCGCAGATGCTGGCGGCCTTCGGCCTGGACGACAGCAGGCCGCGCCCCGTGTCGTGGCTGGTGCGACGCAGGAGCATCGCGTCCGGGTACGCGTGCACGGGCACGGGCGCCGAGGAGCGGCCGCTCAACGAGGCGGCCCTGCCGAGGCGGCTGTCGTTCAGCCTGGCGGAGGAGGCGGTGCTCAGGTGGGAGGAGATCGTGGACGTCTTCGAGGAGGATGCGGGGGCGCAGGCGGAGGCGTGGGCGGAGGCGGGGGCGGACTCCGCGGCGTTGTCGTCGTCGCCGCAGCCCTGGACCTTCCCCGGCGCCGCCGGCGGTGATAGTGTTGGCGATGGCGGCGGCCATGAGGACCACTTGGGGGAGGAGTACCACCACTACTACCACCACGAGGGCGGCGGCAGGGCTGGCGACCTGGACGACGACGACGGCCACGACGACGGCGACAGGAAGAAGCCTACCCCCGGCCCCGCCATCACGCTCGCCCCCGGCCGGGCCGCAGTCGAGGCAGCGCGCGGCCTGCTCGCGCGCATGGACGAGCTGCGCGCCACGCTGGAGCCGTGGGCGGAGCGGCGGGTGTTGGCGGTGGAGCGGCTGGACGACTCGCTGGCCCGTCAACAGGAGGAGCTTCGGCTCGCCTACGACGCCCTCCGCGCGGGCTATGAGTCGGCGCGGCGCCGGTCAGCCGAGCTGCTGGCCGAGGACCGGGCGCTGGCGGCCGAGGCGCTGCGCGAGGTCGAGGTGCTGGTGCAGCGGCTCGACTACGAGGCTACCGCGCTGGCGTCAAAGGTGGCGGACGTGGAGGACGGGGTGGCCGAGTTCGGGCGGCAGGTCGCCGCCGTGGAGCGGCGCGCCGGGGAGCTCAAGGTCCAGCTCGAGACGGAGAGCTGGGTCCACTGGGCCGTCCGGACGGTCACGGGCATCGGGACGGGGCCCAACATCACGAGGGGTCCGACGGGGGGGAGGTGGGTTGTCGGTGCTGGTGATGGTGTTGGTGATGGTGTTCGTGGCGGTGGTGATGTTGCGGCGGCAGGGCGGTCTGCTCGGTAGGGAACGGGCTTGATTTGCCGTGCTGTAGCGCGTCTGCTTGTGCTGGCCTTGTTGGCATATTATTTTATACACTGTCGAGGTGCTTCATGATCTGGTTTCTTGCTTTTTTACGGGTGGTGGATGGGATATTGGGGGGTTTTGCATGGGTTGGGGTTCCTTTTTCTAGCATTCTGAGCCTGTTTGTGCTTCTTCCCGTTGGCATGCTTTTATATCACCAAGTAGTCGGGCAATTTGCATCACATCATGATATCCGGTATAGGAGGGTCCTTCCCCCCATTCTCCCCTTCTTTTCTTGATATTTCCTTGTTGGCCATCGTCTAGTATAAGTATAGAGTCGGGCAGTACAGTTTTACACTACAACTATATATCGAGCCTGATTAGACAACCCGAATGAAAATACTCCAATTACGGCGACAACCGACGATTCCTCGGGAGATGTCTTTGTTTCCTTCTTCATTGTTTCAATATCTATCTATCTTTACCGTCGCCGCGATATTACCCTGGCCATCTAAGACGTGACATTATGGGAATATATTTTGTACACGAAGCGTCTCATGCCGCTTCAACCCAGCGGTATCCGGGCAGGATACAGGCCGTATCTCGTGCGCCAGCTCCTAGCCCTCCGGTCTACTCATACAGACACATCCCACGTGAGGTGCCAACCACCAGCCCACCAGCCGATGAGCAGTTCGGCAAGAGAAACCACGGGAGGAACGTCCAACCTCCCTGGGTTAGCAGCTTTCCTCAGACCGCCGTCCTCGCCAACCAAATACGGTCCCCCACACCGCCAGCGACCAAAGCCGTCACCGCGCGAGAATCTGTCGGGCCACAACAAAGGCAGCCTTAACCACCGAAGCTGAAGCCGCCGCCGCCGCTTGCCGCCCGTTGGCCTTGGCTCTCCTTCTGCAGGATATCCGAGACCTTCATGTGGACGTCGAAGAACTTGGCGGCGCAGCGGTCGAGGCAGACGGACTCGCCCTTGTTCAGGTCGGCCTCCTGGTAGCTCGAGGGGACGCACTTCTTGGCGCAGGATTTGCTCAGGCTGTTTTTCGGGGGGGGAGTTGAGTAGCCGTCAGTATCAAGAGTGATGCAGCTAAGAGGAGGTAACGGGAGCGCGTAGATTTATGTATAGCTGCAGCGACAGCGGTACGATATATATAGGGGAGGGGAATCGAGGGGGAAAAGAAAAAGAGCAAGTGCTTCCTACCGATTATGCATCTCAGCGATGAGCTTCATCTCAGCCTCGACGGCGGCGATCTTCTCGGCCGATGACGGCTGGGGGCGGCCAAGTCCGAACATTTTTGCTGCCTTCGCCTGGATGTGTAGATTTCGTGGTAGTCGGGTTGTACACTCTAGAAAAGCGGCTACAAGAGAGCGGGATGTGTATTCTGCTCCTTGTGATGGATGATGTCGTTCTTGTCTTGTTCCCAATGCCTCTTTGCCCGTAAACTTGGAGAGGTTCGTTTTTCGAAAGGCGGTCGGGATTGGCAGATTGGAAGCTTATCTTATCGCAGCTATATGGGTTTGGAAACACCAATTTTTGTATTGAAGTTTTCACTTTTCCAGATGAAGCCCTTGAGCTCTGTGCAGCTCAATTGAAGCTGAGACGAATGTGAGTTGGTTCGAAAAGTTTCATTTTCTGATTCCGGTACTGCAGCCATGTAACATGATGATATATGCATATTTCAAGAACCGTTGCGACTGACACGGAAACGTGCATGATCAAAAACGCCAAATATCTGAACCACCTTTCGCCCAGCTCCCCCTTCCCCTTTCTACCTCACCAATCCATACCAAAATTGAGACCAAAACTTCTTGCTGACTGGGCTATCCCAAGGTGAAAATATGACTTCGGCCTGTCGCCTGCACTTCCTGCGGCCCTGGGCCCTGGGCGCCCTCCCGGCACCCAACCCAGTTTACCTGCGCTTTTATAAGCGAACCAGGTCCGCCGTCGACCAGCAAGGGAGGAGGATGTTCAGCGCCTCCGGCCGTGAGTGCAGCAGCGACACAGCCGCGGCGCACGCGCCAGTCCAATGGGCACCAGCGTCTCCCCCCACGTCAGAGGCTCCCCGGGCGGCGAAGTCCTCCCCCGGCCGTTACCCCCGGATGGGTGCGGTCCGCGCCGGAGTGACGGCGCCGCCGACGCGGATACCCGACCTCCGGGCGCGCTACCACGGACGCGACCCGGATGAGGACGACCCCCCGGTGGCCATCCAGGGCCGGATCTATTCCGTCCGCCGCGCGTCCTCCAGGCTGGTCTTCCTCGACGTGGTGGGCGAGTTCGAGCGGGTCCAGGTGATGCTGAACGCGGGACGGCTGGTGGGCAGCAGGGAAGCGGGGACGGGGGACCAACCGGCCGTCGCCTCCGCCGAGGAGTTCAGGCGGCTGAGCGAGGGGCTGCTGCAGAGGGGCGTGTTCGTCCTGGTCGAGGGCCGGGCGATGAGGACCAAGAGCGGGGAGCTGACGGTGCTGGCGACGGCGTTCCCGCGGGCCCTGACCCCGAACGACGGCTTCATACCGCCCAGGCGGCTGGTGGACGACGCCGCCACCGTGGGCGCGGCGCGGCACCTGGACCTGCTGGCAAACCGGGCCAGCCTCGACGCGCTGAGGCTCCGGTCCGAGGTGATGCGCTGCCTGAGGGACTACCTCCAGGGCCAGGGCTTCCTCGAGGTCCAGACGCCCATCCTGGCCGAGCACGCCTCCGGGGCGGCGGCGCGCCCCTTCCTGACCGAGTCGGCCCACTTCCCCGGCCAGCCCCTGGCCATGAGGGTCGCGCCCGAGCTCTGGCTGAAGCGGCTCGTCGTCGGCGGGTTCGAGCGTGTCTTCGAGATGGGGCCCTGCTTCCGCAACGAGGGGCTCGACCAGACGCACAACCCGGAGTTCACCATGTGCGAGTTCTACGAGGCCTTCGCCACCCTCGACGGCCTCGTCGCCAGGACGGAGGAGCTCGTCGGCGCAGTGTCGCGCATGATACAGGCCCAGTCGGGCGGCGACAACGCCTGGCGCGCCGCCCGCGCCCTCCCCACGCCCGACGCCGCCAAGTTCGAGGGCCCTTTCGCCAGGGTCGAGTTCGTCCCCGCCCTGCAGGCCGCGCTCGGGTTCGAGCTCCCTGACCTGGAGGCCGAGACCGCCTTTGAGCAGCTGAAGGACCTGCTGCTCCTGCGGCGGCAGCGTGGCGTCGTGCAGGGGCCAGAAGAAGACGAGTTGTTGCTCAGCGGCGACGCGGCGCCGGCCTCGCTGCCCAAGCTGCTCGACCGCCTCGCCGCGGCGCACCTCGAGCCGGCCTCCCGGCTGAGGCCGACCTTCATCACCCACCACCCGGCCTGCATGTCCCCCTTGGCGAAAGCGTTTCGGTGCCCGGCCACGGGCCAGCTGGTGGCGGCGCGGGCGGAGCTCTTCGTCGACGGGTACGAGGTGGCCAACATGTATGAGGAGGAGAACGACCCGGACGCGCAGGCGGCCAAGTTCGTGGCCCAGGAGAGGCTAAGGAGGATGAGTCCCGTCGACGATCACGAGGGCGGCGAGGGCGGCGGCGGCAGCAGCAACGCCAGCTACGTGGAGGCGCTCAGGGCCGGCCTCCCGCCCACGGGCGGTTGGGGGTGCGGCATCGAGAGGCTCGTTATGCTCTTCTCCGGCGCGCCCCGCATCAGGGACGTGCTGGCCTTTGGCACGCTCAGGAACGTCATCGGCGTGTCGAGGGCGAGGGGCTTGCCGGCTGGGGCTGGGTCCTCTGTGGTGGGCGGGGAGGAGGAGGCGGCGGAGGACGGGAACAAATCCGAGGGGAGCGAGGTCAAGTGAGCAAGCAGTGGTTCTCGCTAGGGGGGCGGACGGCCTAGCGAAAACACTTTGGTGCGAAGAAGTCACGCCCTCGTTCTGACTTCGGGATGCTGTACCGATTATACCCTGTGTGTTGGATTTGTATTGGATCTGTATATATGTATCATACGAGAATTTGCTTTCTCAGGGCAATATTGAGAGGGTCGAATATTTTCGGCGAGATTCTAGCTAGACCGTATGGATTGGATCTCGAGGGAACGAGGCCGAGGGGCTGCCATGTGCCGGTCTTCGCCGGCTCTCGTGTTGCTGTGTCTGACTCGACCGCGGTGTTGGCAGTCCTGCCTGTGGGCCGGGCAGTTGCCGTCGAAGGTGGTGGCAGGATGGGGTTGAGGTCTGGTAGACTCTCGGCACCCCTTGGAAGCGACCTGTGCAGATGGTCGTGGGGTCTTGCCTGTCCTTCTTGTTGCCCTTGAAAAGCTAACTGAGGATGCCCGCCTCCTCATGTTGTAAGCTTTGCTATTGATGGTATATGAGTGCCGTTTACCCAGAAGAGCAGGGCCCTTATCCCCTAGCCCTAGAGCTAGGGCGTCAAGTGAAGCTACATGCTGGGGGGCTGCAGGACACGAGGCTCCCGATCATGGCCCGAGGGGAACCTTTACAAGCGGGCATAGGCTGTAGATGCAAGCATATGCAAACCTACGTAGGGTGATCAACTGTGGAGAGCCGCGGGCTGCTTTTTTTCCCTTCATCACAGTCACAGTGGCCTTTATGAGCGTTACGCCATCCTAACGCCAAGATAGGAGAAGAGAGTTTCATTAGGACCTACGGATTGACTTTGCGTGGGTCCTACGGAGGGGAGATATCTGTCTGTCTGAACCTGGAAGAAGAAAAGGAGGCTAGGATGGATTTTCATATGCTATCAGGCGCCCTGTAGAGTGGAGAGCTCGATAGAGGAAGAAAGGGAAAACATAAGAAAGGGATTTCCGCAACCAGTGTTATCAGTCCTGTAGGATGGACCATGAAGAGGAAAACAAGCCAAGGAAAATATTCTGCAGTCAGCATCTCCAGGCCTGTACGGTCAACCAAGAAGGAGAAGAAATGAAAGCAGAAACAGAAAAAGGCGATATCCTCAACTCTCGACGTTCGACCAGGAATAAGGAAAAGAAAAGGAAACCCGATCAGTGTTGCTCATTGTTCCGCGGTCAGTATTCCCTCCTTGGACTGTCAAGTGATGACCCCGGCCCCAATTCAAATCAAAGTCCTCCACGTATCCAGCCATCATCAAAAATAAAAGAGAACTCTTCATTTGTTCGTGTCCAGCATCCAAACGTTGTCCGCCAACGAGATGTCGGTTTTCGGTATAGCATCTGTGGTGGCCGATGTGCGACTGCGATGCTGTGGGTGCAAAGCACGCTCTTCAGCCCCCGACAAGATTTGCTTCTCCAAACGAAGGCACTGACAGGGCTGGCCAGGTATATGGAGAGACAGGGCTATCTGACGAGGTGGTGGATAAGGAAGTACGACTGGGAAGTGCTCCCTGTGGTCCTCGCGTTCGTTTCTGATGATAAAGAGATTGAGACAGAGAAAGGAGAGAAGGAAAGGACAAAAGAAAAACCAAGGGGAAAGGGAGCAAAGAAGAGAAAAGAAAATGAAGTAGTTGAATCTCCCGAAGGCTCCGCTCCTCAGACATGGACCTGCTCCGACAGCTGCATTCGCCCCCAAAGGGCGACAGCGACTAGAAACGGTGGACGAGGTGTGTGTGTCCGTGGTGCCCCTCATCGTTGCAGATGAAGTTGGCAAAAAAACCAAAAAAAAAAGGTGTTGCCGCCGGCCGAACATCACCAAAAGTTGAACTGATCGATGAACCGCTGCCGCTTCTCGGGTGCGATGCTCTGGATCTTCTTCATCTTGTCGAGGCACTTGGCGCGCCGGTAGAGCTTGTAGTTGGACATGCCCGCCTCCCACTCAAGCGGGCGGGCCTGCGTCAGGGTGCCGTTGAAGGCGTACATGCCGCAGAGCCGGCCCTGGTCGAACATGTTCTGCCGCTGCGGGGGGAAGAACTCGTGGTCGCCCGGGCCGCGGTCCTTCCACCCAGACTCCCGCATATCGGTCACCATCTTCGTCGTCGGCACCCAGCCGCTGGCCTCGGGCTCCGCCTGCCGCCACAGGTCGCGCCGCCGCAGCACCTCCAGCTGGATGAAGTCCTTGTACGCAATGACGTAGCGATTCTCATGGAGCGAACGCGGACGGAACATTATCGAGGCGTTGCCATAGGGGCGCGCCTCAGGGTCCCTGGGCGGAGCGTGGCCGAACAAGCTGAAGAGGGTTGGAAGGTTCTTGGGCTTCTCCTCCTCCTTGCCGCCAAGGAACCGGTCGAGGATGTCGAGCTTCTCCTGCTGGTAGCGATGCCACTGACCGCGCGAGTAGACGCCGAAGGTGCAGCAGGTGCAAGACCGCCCGTGCTTCATCTGCTTCCACACCTTGATCCCACAGGTTCCGCACTGGACGAGGTCTTTGGCAATCGGCCGTCCCCCAGTCTCGCTAGGCTCGTCGAAGGCAATGTCGTAGACGCGACGGTGGTGCCTCATCTCCTCAGCGGCAAACGTCTTCTTGCCCCGGTGCTCGTCGAGGATCTGGTGTGACTCAAGTAGGCGGTCCACAAAGCTGGGGGAGAGGGGCAAGCGGCCGAGGTAGAGACGAAGCCCCATGTCCGGGCCAAGGACGTCCATGTCCAAGGCTCGCTGGTATTCCATGACTCGCTCGACCAAGGTGGCAATGACGGAGTGCGTGTGAATGCCGTAGTCCTCAAACGCGATGCCGAAGCTGCCCCAGCGCTCGTCCTCGGGCCGCGTCTCGTCTTCCACGGGAGGGCCGTGATGGAAGTAGGGATAGAAGTCCAGCTGGCACTTGACGCTCCCCGGGCGGGTCTTCCGGCTAGCGGCGACGGCCGACATCAGCCCAAAGATGTCTGTAATCGCCAGCATGGCGTTGTCTCGCAGCGTGATGAGACGGCAGTTGGGCAGGTAGGGCATGATCAGGTCAACGAATCGGGCCGTCAGGAGGGGCTGGCTAGAGAGGTCGAGGCTGACGATTGCCTGGCCGACATTGAAGATGGCCTCAACTGCACCATTTGTTAGCATCCGCATCCACACAGACTTGTCTCATTTCTTGCTGTAGGTAGCGGTAGCAAAAGTAGCAACACGTAGTAGGTATAAATATGACTTACATCCGCGGCACATCGACTCGAACTGGCCAGTATAGCTCGTAGAGGGAGACATGCTCTTAGTCGCCTCGGTTGCGTCAAACCGGACAGCCGTGAACATGATCACCAGGTGGGCACCTTGCGGTCGGACGTACTTCTCAGCCCCCTTGGGGTCAGGATGTTCATAGCTGGTGGGGTCTAGAGACTCAAGAGGGACCATCATGGGGTCCTCGATGGGCAAAGGCGTGCTGTTGGGGAAGTAACACCTCTCCAAACGGGGAACATAGGCCTCGAAGGTGAGCTTGTGCTTGTACCGCTGGAATCTAGCCCAGGAGACATTGTTGTAATAGAGGCTGCCGTCAGCCTTCACGCCGACGACTACTTTACCCCTGTCATGTCGCATGAAGTCGACTTTGTTGGTGTCCCACACCTCCTGTCATGCCTTGTTAGCCTGAGTGAACTACTTCAACGAGGAGGGCCAAGGAAAGGAAGGAAAGGGGGGAAAAGTGGAGGCAGTGGTTGATGGTTACTTACAAAGAGATCCGAGATCAGGTACATGTTCTCCTTGCAGGTCAGAGACACAGCCTTCTTAGTGGCGAAGGGGAGGCACGACAGGAGATGTGCTCGCAGCTCGGGCTTTCTCATCAGCTCCGCGAACTTGCACGTCTGCTCCTCGACATCCTTGTAGAACGTCTCCGGGCGGTCCGCATGGAATGCGAACCTGAAGGTCCTTGACTTCTTCATCGTGGTTTGCTGTTGCGACAAGGTCTGTCTGGCTGTGGATGGTGATGGTGATGGTGCCAATGTCTTAGATATTCTGTACATTCCCCAAGGAAAGCGAATGCAATAGAAGCGGTTAGCCAATTAGATGACAAGTAGATGAGAGAAAGACTATAAGCCAAAAAGAAATATGACAAGATTATCGGCGAGGGTAGCCAGACTGTTGGCGACAACGAGAGGAAGAATGGGCTGGATGAGAAAACAGTATGGATGGTAGAGGATAGAGTGGATGAGGATATAAGACAGGACGGAATGAGAAGTCAAGGGAGAGGGCAGAAAGAGGAATTAGAGAAGAAGGATCTTAGGGAGGAACCCAGGAAGGAGAAGGTGTAGGATATGTCTTGGGGGAGTATGAGATGTGTGGATAAGGCGAGGCAACGATGGCTCATATGCCAGGCGATGAAAGCTACCCTGCAGAAACGGCCGAAATAGAACGATGGAAAGGAAAAAATCTGTTGGGGACCACAGCCTATGTACGCTATAGAAGGGGCTGGTCTGCCTATACTTACCAAGACGAAGCCACAAGGAACGGTGGCAAAGATGCTGGCGAGACCTGATGCCAAGAAGAGGCAGGTCCAGCCCGCGTGTGTCGAAAAGATTGTTGGGTTTTGGTTTATTAGACCCCTTGACGGAGCGAACGAGGTTTGTGATGCTAGAATGGAAGTATGAGACAATGGAGGTCAGAAGAGGATATAAGGCCGGAGAGAGAGAAGAACGGAGAAGAATCCGTGAGGGAGGAGGCACCTGTTATATCGATCCTGGAGAGACTAAGAACTCTAGTGTATCGCTTCTGGAGAATAGAAAGAAGATGTCGAAGAAAGGAAGAAGAAAAGAGTAAGGTTATCTTCGGCCGGCGAAGAAGAGAAGGCAAGGATCTGGGAATGGGGACTGAAAGTGCAGATGGATGTGTATGTGTAGATGTTGAGGGGAGCGTCGCCAGTACGATCACGAATTTGAGTGTAAATTATCGAAACCTAGGAAAAGGGTGGGATAAGAAAGGATGGAGGGTTCGGTGCCTTTGTATTTATAAGGAGGCTAGCAAGAGACCCACCGGCAACCAGTTACTCCCGCAGGTACAGTAGCTCATTAGCACAGAATACGGAGGTGAATTAGATCGATCGGTCCATACACACGTTTGCCGTTGTGAGGGTATGCTGAGGCGCATCCAGGTGCAGAAGCCGTGTTAACAACTAGCCAGGACAGGAACATTAAGAAATGCCTGCCCTCGAGGCAATGAGACCAAGCGACCTCTGGAACACAAATATCTTCCCAAAATGAAGTTATCCAAAATCAGCCCTGAAGAGTGACGGCGGGTGTTTTGTGGGGAAGGACGACGACGATTTCCATGCCCTCCTCAATCTCCTCACTGAACATGCCGCCTGGGCGCTCATTCTGATGTAAAGTGCATCGCCTAGACCCTCCGCATGACCAAGCCACGGCCTGAGTGATAGTGACCAAACGCTGGTTTGGTTCGAGGCGTTTCTTGTTTGGACTTTCCTATTCCTACCCAAGGTCCAGTGGGCGAGGACGCGCAAGGAATCCGGCCTCTAACCCTTTCTCCCCATGACTGACAAAGAGCAAACCCATCAATACAGAATCTCTCAATAGAATATGACTCACGCATTGCCCATGGTACTTAGAGTGTGCTCTGATTTTTGGAAAGTGCCATGAGGTTATCCAGGGGGAAAAGGAGGTATGATGTTAAAAGTGGAGAACGCCGTCGCCATATCCCTGTTTCCTGGCTTTCTTCGGATGAAATCAACGGCCCACCGTGCAAACAGAGGACCCACACGGACGTAGGTATTCAAACCCCAGAAGGTGGCCTCTCTTCTTCCACCCACCTTTGGTCTTTTCTCGGCCCTTTTCCTCCATTCACCGAATTTCCCTTGCCCAAGCCGTTCCTTCCCAAAGGCCCTAAGCAATGGCGACGCCAGGCCCCACCCAGCCCATAACCCTCGGCCCGGAAGGCGACCAATGGCGCTACGACCGCTCGACGCGGACCTACGACCTGACTCGGGGGCAAGGGACGCCGGCGCCCCTGAGGATCCGCACCACGGCGGGTCCGGCGGCGGCCCTGGGGACCCACATCGCCGTGGCGCCGGCGCTGACGGCCCTTGTGGTCGTCGACATGCAGAATTTCTTCCTCCACGAGCGGTGTAGGGACCACCCGACCGGCAGGGCCGCAGTTGACCATACGGTGAGGGTCGTGGAGGCTTGTCGGCGGGCCGGGGTGCAGGTGAGCTCTGGTAGCCCCCCTTGCTGCCCTTACATTCCTTGTTCGGAAAAACACAAATAAATTAGGAGCGGAATTGTCTAGGCTCGCTCCTTTCTGTCCTGATATCATCTTATCTTTCCCTTTGCCTCAACTGTCGTACACCCACTTCTCACTTTCTGTCTTGTTTCCTTCCTGTTTTTTCTTTTTTTTGTCCGTATCTTCCACTTTGGATAAAACTACGACAAAACAAACTCATGCCGCCTTTCCCCAGATCATATGGCTGAACTGGGGCCTCATGGACGCGGACCTATCCCTAATGCCGGCGGCCGTCATGCGCGGCTTCGCGAGCTCCTGGCTTGAGAAGGACGGCGACTCCTCGCCCCGCTCGGGCCTGGGCGTCGACCTCGGCGACGGCAAGGGCCGGTGCCTAGTCTCCGGCAGCTGGAACGCCGAGCTCTACGGGCCCCTCCTGGACGCCTCCGCCCCCGCCCCCGCCCCCGGCCCAGGGGGGGACGTCTTCTGCGCCAAGAACCGCGTCTCGGGCATGTGGGACGAGTCCCAGCCGCTGATGCGCCTCCTGCGGCGGCGGCGGGTCAGGACACTGCTGTTCGCCGGGGTGAACACGGACCAGTGCGTCCTGGGCACACTGGTGGATGCCTACAACAAGGGGTGGGACTGCGTGCTATTGTCGGACTGCTGCGGTACGACCACGCCTGGGGGGAAGGAGGTTGTCGAGTGGGATGTTGCGGTGAGGTCCTTCCTTGCCCCTCCTCCCTCAGCTTTTGGCTATCTGACTTGGTTTTCAAAACGCATAACCCTACCCTACACTATCCTACTCTGCACTACTCGCCGGCCTGTGTGTGATATCTATCTAGCCCCCCATTCTGACATGTTGCCTTCACAGATGTGCTACGGCTTCGTCACTGATAGCGAGGCGTTCATCACGGCTACGCGGCAGGTCTCGAGCGGGGTGTAGTCGCAGCCAAGCGTGCTCCTTGTGTCGCATGATTAAGAAACAGATGCCCACTCTCATGTAGCTGCTGGTCCCGGACGGGTCTGCAGACAATTAATGCAGGATAAGGTGTATTGCGAGTGCTTCGTATACCAGAATGCATTCGTTCCCCATGTTAGTGGTGCCTCCGGGGCCTCCGAGAAGCTGACTACGAGCATTGCTCCATCTGGTGTTAGCTCCTTCCCTCCAGCACGATCCCTACGGTGTTTTCTTGCGCGGGGTTTGTGCATATCCATGCCTAGGCAAAGCCATAAAAAAAAGATCCATCCATTCATGGAAAATGGGGAATACGAGAAAAATCACCACGGCAAAGCTGCATGCGGTCTTGTCGTGTGGATCATCCATGCTGTTCAGCGTGTGAGTGGTCTCGGTGGGTAGTGGTTTTGTGCTTGCCGTATCGGGCGGGGTGGGTGGTTGACTGGTGACGGGTAATGCAATCCTCTCAATTCCATGCTATGTCCATGCCGGCTATCGCAGCGCTGCACACGGATTGCTCGTGCAGCAGCCGAGGTAGGTCCGTCACGAGAAAATCCGCAGAGAACGGGCATTGCGAGAAAGGCCTCTTCTGACCAGTCTGTTTTGTCTTTTGATTTGGGTTGTTCTTGATCTTCTGAGACGACGGTCAAGACAGTGATTTGCCGTTCGCCTATCAACAGAGACGCTACGCTGTCTGTGCGCTCCAAGAGCTCAGGGCGACTGCCGTTATGGCCGCTGTGGATTTCATTCGCAAGGCCAGGCTCGTCTTCAGAGTCCGACACACTCGCTGTGCCTGGCTCTCATAAGCTGACTCAAAGACTCCCCCCTTTCGTACTCCGCTGCTCTTCCCTTCGATAGTGGACAGAGAATTGGGAATTCTAAACATAGGAAAAGTAGCGCTCATCAGAGAGGCTGGTTGCGTATGATCCGAAGAATCGTTCTTCCGTACTTTTTTCATGCAACGATGCTTTTGCTGCACCAGGAAATATTGAAAACATGCCCTTCTGGCTCGTTGACTCTCAACCAACCGAGAAACGCCAAGCAATGCGGAATGCGAAATCTCCCTTCCGTTTGATATCGTCAGGTAACGCCGTGTGTCCATGCGAGAAAGAAATAAAGAAAGGAAAGAAAATGGGCTCTAGGGTGGGCCTGAGTTGGGATCGTCGAGGATTCCCACTGTGTCGCCGTCGTTGTCGTTGGTTTCGACCCGTCGGAGCATAAACAAGAACCCATTAGAGGTCATCGGGGACCAAGGGTCAGCTCATGGCGATGACGACGTCGCCTTTGCAGACGCCGTAGCTGCAGCAGGCCTCCGGGCCCAGGTCACCTCGTAATATTGCATCTCGTTTTGACTGTGTATGTGTCCAAGCTTGGGGGTTAGCGACGGCCATGACCTTTGTCCACCGTGGTGGTGATGACGAGAAGGTTTTGGATCAGCTTACGTCTGGACATGGTACGGGGCTCTTCGGGACAGGAATGGCATGTACGACGGTGTCGATTGTGAGGGCGGCGACAACTGCCGATAGCAAGAATGGATACCGCATTCTCGTCTGGCGTTGCTTTTGCTGTGCGCACACGCTTCGGGACTCTTTGTTGTTTTCTCAGGGGTCGACGGGGAGGCCCCCTTTGGGAGACAGTGTATTTTGTCTTGTTCAAACGAAGGGAAGAGTCCCGAAGAGACTGATCTGCCGGAGGATACCACCACGCAACAGCGGGAGAGGGGGAATGCCGGAGGATATAAATGAGAGAGGTTGTGAGGAGAAGCAAGTGACGGGAGATGAGATAGGATGGGATGCAGGGATCGTAAAGAGAGGAGGGTTGGGAATATCTCCTTAGGGAGTTTAATAAGTGCCCAGGAACAAGTGCCTGGAGAAGGGAAGGCCCCCCATTTAGCTTACTTTCGGATTTGAGGCAGGGGGGGTCTCTAATGGTGGTGGTGGATCGTGAACCGGGGTATGGATTGGAGTTTCCGTGTCGCCCACGGCATGCCCAGGCCACCCAGGCCACCCAGGCCACCCAGGCCACCAAGGCCACCAAGGCCACCCATGCCACCCATGCCGCCCATGTCGCAGCCACCAGATGACTGGAACCATATCACACTGGACGCCGCTGCCCGCTGGCACATTGAGACACGAGTGGGATGCAGCGTTTGATGGTGAGGGGTGAGGTAACCTCAACCTTGCTAGTCTCCTCTGTCCTCGCCATGGATGGAACCAACGGGATGCAGAAGTACACTACTGTGGTAGCGTACTCGAACGAGAGCTGTCCAAGCCCAGGCCTCGGGGTGGCCACCAGCCAGTGT
Source organism: Pseudohalonectria lignicola (assembly GCA_003049395.1). NCBI lineage: Eukaryota > Fungi > Ascomycota > Sordariomycetes > Magnaporthales > Ophioceraceae > Pseudohalonectria > Pseudohalonectria lignicola. The sequence goes on along the minus strand of PYSP01000057.1, from coordinate 98,963 downwards.
CTAGTGTCCACGTCTGCCCACAACAGAGAACAAGTTGCGCACTGCGCATGAGTGCAGCGCCACGGGATAGAAACACACTGTGTTGAGAGCTAGGAACCGAGTGAGGTGGGGTCTCATCGAATCGGGTTGAGTGTTGTGAGCTAGCTGTAAGCTACGGAAAAGGCGTCACTGGACGGGGAACGTCACTGGTCACTAGGTGACGAGTGGGCGTTTTTTTCTTTCCTTTTCAGCTCTCGAGCCGCCATCAACGCAAGCGGGCTTTCAAAGGCCGAAGATTGCAGTCTACCTACAACAAGCCTGGTCTACGTTAGAACCTGGCCCGACTGTGGGCCGAAGTGGGAGAAAAGTGTCGGTGAGCCACCTTCCAAGTGTCCTCTGCCTCGAACTTTGGCGGTCTTGCTGGTGGTGGCCTTTTCGTCCATTCCGTGCGACCAACACGAAACGCCGTCGCCAGACATTGGTCTCGGCCGGACGGACGCCAGAGTAGATGCGATGCCACCACCAACTAGATTCAGTAGATTGTTTGGTGGGAAATAGAGGCTCAGAGACGGACGAACAGTTGCGGCGAGGACTACTGCTCATAAATGAATCGCGCGTTGGCGACAACGAAAAAAAAAAAAAGAACCGGACTGGAGCGAGTGCAGAAAGGCAAAAAATAAAAATAAAAAGAAGCTCAGGCTTCAGCCGCTAGAATGGACCATATGGTTTGGGTGGTGTTGGCCCATCTCACCGGCTCAGCCCTACGCTTGCATGAATGACCCCTCAACTTTGAACGAATGAGCTTTCAGCTTTCCTGCCTCGGACTTAGGTAGGTTGGATGCTAAATGTTTATTTTATTTTACTCCCCAGGATCCTCTTTCTCAGTGTCAATCGCCTAATGTTGCGTGGGTTGAGTGACCTTGTATCGTGAACAAGACAGCAACAAGACGGCTCTGGTTGCTTTCCCCAATGCGAGAGACTTTGCCTGGAGATCCCGGCACATACCCGACAGTGGGATTTGAATTTGCGTCACAAGGGGTATTGTCTCGTTAGTTCCCTTTACCTGCTCATCATTGATCTCGCCTGAAGAATACCTAGCTATGTACCTACCTACCTAGTCAACAGGGTATTACGAGCGAGGAAACGCTGGTGATGTTCAAGCCGGCGTGACTGTGATTCATTGTCAACGTGATTCCTCAGAATGTGGGGAACAGCAGAAAGACACTGGTTATGCGATAAGTCGTTTCGATCCAAAAAGAGAGCCGGGATACAAGTCCGAAGGCTGAGAAGTAATCATTCGAAGGCTGAACGAGAGTCTCCATGTCTAGGGTTGTATTGTGGGGTACGCGGGAGGCCAACAGTGAGAGCAATCTCCCACTGTTGGCGGCCATTTGGACCCATGTCTGTTTCAGAATTTCAGGGACCCCGAATCGCAATCTCAACGGCCCCGGGTGCCGTAGGGTCGCCGCAAACGAAACATTGATGGTCCCATGGATTCTCGGCTCTGGTGCGGATTATTACTGGGCATGTAATTTTTGTTGTGGTTTTTTGCTCATTTCCTTCCTGCGAGGAGGACTCTTCGGTGAACCAACGTGCTCGAGCGCCCCGGGCAGGCGGTCAACCTTTTTCAATTCACGCTTACAAGCTGAAAACCTTGCCAAGTCGCAAGGCGGCCCACGCGCCCTTGCACGATATGCCAACCCGTCGAGGGCTGCATGGAGGTGATTTCCCAGCGAGACCCCTCGCAGTGCTGTACCCTTTCGGTGAGATGAAATAAGCCATCAAGGGACGCAGGGTTTCTCGGGTCATCCTTCTGAATTCCGCAAAAGGATGGTATCGGTTCTAGTGTAATATATGGGTCGAACCGGGGACTCTGATCTCATTAAACTGGAGATATGATGTGGGCATTCCCGGGAAGCAATAAAGCAGGCAGGGAAAAACACACTAGGAACTGAAGAGGAAGGGAAGAAGTAAAAAGAAGGAAAACGAAGCCCGCCTTTGGCTGGGCAGCGGGTCTCATCTCATCCTCGACACCTAGCCAACGATCCAACACCTAGCCAACGGTCCAACGCCTAGCCAACGGTCCGTGTTACCGCTCCGAGACACGGGATTACTGGCCGTGATACATCTGGTAGCGACACGTACTGGCGGTTATATCACACCTTGACTGGCCGTGTCGCAAGTCATGAAGAGACCATTCAAAGGAGTTGTCCTTATTAAGTACTGTACCGTACTCAGAAAGATGTCTCAAGCTAAAGAAAGCAATCGTTAGCACCACTTTCAGTCATGAAGGTTTCCATCGTGGCAGGCATGCCTGCAGACCAAGGATCCTGCGATCACTACGTAGCATGCATGAACAGCGCACAACTGTCTAGAACCATGGAGCACATATTGTTGGAGAGTTTATCGTGAGATCTACCCAGTGATGTCTACACAAGCAGCAACTAAGTTACGCGGAGCACGTTGGCCGTTACCTAGCCGAGGTCAGACCGTTCCTAGGTAGGCAGCCCCTGTAACCGTCGCAATCTACAGGTTTGGGGTCCAGCTACAACAATGACTAGCCCGCAAGGGGGGAAGATATCCAAGAAAGAAAAAGAAAAAAGGAGGAGACCAAAGAGAGGTCACCCGAAGAACAGCAATGGGAATCATCGCTTACACAGCCTCTTCTCCACAGGTCGCAGCATGAGGTGCCCTAAGAACGAGAAGGCAAAGGCCAGCTCAAACCCCACATCGCCGCCGAACTCGCCGCCGCACAGCTTCCCGACCGGCCCAGTGTACCAGACCTGGGCCATGCCCATGGCGGCGCCCAGCACGCCCAGCAGGAACGAGGCCATGGCGGCCCAGCCGGGCGGGAGGCGGGAGGAGTCGTCGTAGTCCTCGGGCCTGTAGCCGGAGAACCCCCTGCGGAAGACGAAGTGCTCAGCCAAGGCGACGCCTTCGTAGATGGCCAGCCAGTAGCCGATGATGAGCATGAAGTTCTCTAGCACGGCCTCGAAGTGGTCGTAGCCGGGGATGGCGATGGCGATGTAGGCGGCCGTGCCCACGAAGGTCCAGACGAAACGGGGCACCCGCTGCGTCCGCGCAGCCAGCACCTGCAGCGAGAGCGAGACGGAGTAGATATTGGGGCAATTGTTGGCCACAATGGAGAGCGCCAGCACCACAACGCAGAACTCGCCGAATCGGCCCAGACTTGGCACCAGCACCTCGGCCAGCAGGCCGCCCACGTGCGCATCGAAGTAGGCGTCCAGGTACCGCCCGTTGGCTGCCGAGGCCGTCATCACCGCGGCCCCGAGGAGCTCGCTGAAGCAGAGCGGGAAGATGAGGCCCGCGAAGGTGACGGAGAAGACGGTCACGCGCGACCGCGTCACCGGCTGGTAGACGTTGTAGTCGGCCGCGAGCGAGGTCCAGCCCGTGGCGAAGCCGAAGACGGAGGCGGCGAAGGAGAGAACGGCCCCGGCCTCGGAGGGGCCCGTGGCCAGGGGGAGGAGGCTGTTGAACTCGCCCGACCGGCCGAACACGCCGGCCACGATGAGGAAGATGATGAAGACGGGAATCCACGAGTACTTCTCGTACTTGTGCACGAGGCCGTAGCCGAAGATGGTGATGACGAGGGTCGAGAGGGCGATGACGAGGATCCCCGCCCAGCCCGGCATGGAGCCGTTGACGGCGTGGAAGAGCTGCGCCCCGACGATGACGTTGACTGAGGACCAGCCGATGCAGGAGAGGATGTTGAAGACGGCGATGATCCGGGTACCCCAGAAGCCGAAGAAGAAGCGCGAGAGCACCATCTGCCGCAGGCCGAACCTGGGGCCGAACGTGGCGAAGAAGCAGACGGGCACGATGCCGAGCGCGCTGACGAGCACGATGGTCAGCGCCGCGTCCACGAAGCCCAGGCCGAAGATGGGGAGGGCCAGCGCGCCCAGCGCGAAGGTCGAGACCGTCATGTTGGCCGAGAGCCAGAGGCTGCCGATGTTGGTCATGCTCGTGTCCGTCCGCTCGTCGCTCGGCACCCGCTCGATGCCCCGCTGCTCCACCCCGAGACGCCCCGCCGCCCGCTGCGCCCGCGCGTACCACCCGGTCCCAGACTCGAGCTCCGACTTGTGCACCGCGTTCTCGTACAGGACCTCTCCCACCGCTGTCTCCGGCCCGCTCCGCCGCCCGGCGCCCGACTCGATGTCTTCTTTGTGGGCCATTGCTCTGGAATATGGGAAGGGAAAAAATATGAGACTGGTCGTCTGATACAGGGTTCGAGAGGGGAAGGAGGCAGGCAAGTAAGGGGAATATAGTGACGTGAAAGCCCAAGCGAGGTTTTATATACTGAATGAGACGCGCGGGTTCGCTGTGAGGGCAGTCAGGACTCAGATATGCTCTACTGGCCACACCGGATGGTGAGGGCACGATACGTATGGCAGATACTTGCGTCGATTCTGGAAGACCACCGCCAGCTGATGCTGCTGAGTGAGTGAATCTCAGTCTATACTGTAAAAGATACTCGGCGCGTTGATATCAAGAGAATCAAGGGCAAGCGCACGAGTCTGCACATCTGCCCACGTCACGCCTCAGAGCATGCAAGCAGAGACGATAGGCCAGTGGAAAGGGTTGGACAGTTCCTCGTGGGCAGGAGCCGATTACGAGGCTGGCCACTTATCTAACCCGTCCATCGGGATCAAATATAACGTCACCACACCATTGCGACATGGAAGAGTCAGGCTTGTCAATCCGAGACGGCTGGGAGGAGATAGATAGTCCTGATGAGCATACCTAACCAGGCTGTCATACCCGAGTATATACCAGGGGTGTGCGCTGGATCGGCTGGGGTGAGACCCCGCATCGGGACTCTGCGAGGAAGACCGAGTCAAATCCATCGCACCATCGGCCGAAAATCTGCATATTCATCCCGGCGTTGGAGATAAACAGGTGGTAGCGCCGGAGGCGGCGATAGCGATTGTGAGGAAGGGGGAGGTGGTCCATAAATGTTGTCCGATAAGGTCCGGCTTGGGGGTTGGACGACGATGCTTCTCTGGACCCGCTCTTTGAGGGGGTTGGTGGGGAAATGGGCAGGTGGGCAACATACCGCGGGTCTGGAAGGGGTGCCTATCATTGATGATCGATTCATTGATGATCGATCCCCTTCAGGCCGGGAAGGGTGAACAAGGGTTTTACGGATAGGAATCACACATAATTGAACAGTCTTCATGTTGGGACGCTGCATCCAAGGACACAAACCTGAGTTAAAGAGTCTTTCTCTTCTCCGTGGAGCTTGGGTACACCTTCTGAAGCTCTCGTCCCCCATATCTTGCCTCTCTTGAGCCAGACTAGGTCGTGACAGATTTTGTTAAGAGTCCCTAGTCATCTCTAACACAGTGTCCGTCACTCGGTGGTCCCCCCTTCCGTCTTGCTGAGCTGGCGAAGAAAATCTGTGGGCAAGCAAATACTTGTTTGGCGGCCACATGGCCGTTCAGGCGGCCTCTCAGCGACAAGCTGTGCAACAATATTCTCGTCAGATAGGTAGGTTCCACTATCCTTGGACTTGATGTTGGCGCCCTTCTCGAGGAGCAGCCGCACGATGGCCCTTCTAGCCTTTGATGACCTTGTACTACTACTAGGTCGCGCCAGTAAGCTCCAGGAGGCTGATGATGGCGCGGACGATCTCGAGGAGAGAAGGACGCCACTAGGCGGAAGAAAAGTCGTCGTCGTCGCCGACTGCCTCAGGCTACTAAGCTCTATAATATATGACTTGTGCAGCCCCTCTCTAAAACTCGAGGCTTGTCAAGATTCAACCCAGCAAGCACTATGCTATCTATCGTCTGTTTTTTTTGGAGCTAAACTACCATCAAGCGTGCGTAAGGTATATATTTCTATCTTCCTTCTCCAAGGGTGCTTCAATTCCCAGAGGAGTAAAATTAGGTATCCTATGGCACGCTCTGGAGAACCCTTAGTTTCACGCGAACCAAATAATCGATGACTCGGCGAACTCTATATCTCTACACATACGACCGCGGCGTCTATTCGGTAACTAGCAAGGTTAAGCCTTATCACTAGGCCTTCTTCATCCAGCTCGAGGAGAATGCGGGAGAGAACCCAGGCATCACACACCAGCTTCGGGGGATGCCGGGGGGTTCTACTATGACGGACCAGAACAAGCAGACCTGAGCAATCCCTCTTCTCTGAAAGGGACTCTCGAGATCGGCGCGGTTGACGAAGCCGATTTGGACAGGGTCTACCAGATCCTCAAAAGCATCCTAATCGACAAGTCCGAGTCGTCGGGATGGAACTGCCAGAATTGGTCACTCGAGGGGTTTACGAAGCTGCAAAAGGAGGGGTTCGTCCATGACTATCTCCCGACCGAACAGCTGAAGTACTGGCTGAAGGAAGAAGACGGGGCATCAGGGACTGCGGCTGCTGGGACAATGGAGTATGAGGAGAAGAGGGACAGTGCTCCTAGTGGAGGGGCCTAGAGCCACCACCATACTGAAGCCGCGAGCTCCAGCAGCCACACAACTTCTGGCAATGCCAATTATGGATCTATGGGCTAATGGGGGCGGGTCGGCGGAGGTGGTTTGAAAACGGACCAGCGTGTACAGGCAGTTGCGTAACACGATTGTTTGGCATACGTCGCCAAAACCCCTAACTTAGAACATTTCCAGATCCGAACCTGCGTCCGTCTCATGCAGGTATTCTTGCATGGTCTGCACCACAATCTCTCTCCACTAAGGCACGTTCCGGGACGTGAAAAGTGCCTTCCTAGGTTCCCACCAGGCGGGCCAGAAGCCGGCTATTTCCCGAGCGAGGATCCCGGCCAGTGGAGGCCCGGGCTCGGCGAGGATGTTTTCCTACGAAACGTCAGCGTGACAAAATATAACATTGTGCGCATCGGGAAGAAGAGGGCGGTAATTTCCCACCCATTCGGGGTGCGGGGACTTCAGAATCGGCGCCACGCGACTGTAGAGAAGGGCGCTCAAGTGGCTCGGTTATCTATCCGGTCGTCATATGCCGGACCTCGGGAGCAGGATCCGATCCAGCCGGGCGTGGTAGACGGGCGCAGATTGTGCAGCTGTTTCAGGAATGCCTTCAGCTGCTGGATAGTTTCTGCTTGAGCGGGTTCACCCATCCTGTCCCAGCACCCTCCCAATTGTCGTCCCGGAAGCCGGCACATTCGAAACCAGCCCTTCGTATTATCTTCTTGATCGTCGAGATGCACTTCGAGAACTGTCGGGACCGGAATAGAGGTGTGCTTCTGCATGTAAGCCATTGCCTCTACTTCTCGCCGAACCCGAAACGCGACGCCCTTTTTGCGGACGGTATTTGGATCATCGAAATAGACTCGGGCTGAGAAAGTAGCTGGGTTTTGAAGACAAATGGCTTGGGATCCGGACTCGTGGTTACCATTGCGTCGATCGATGGAAGGGATGATAGAACCGCTCCTCATCAATTGTCATTGTATGTAGGCTATCAACCGAGAAGCCTTGACTCCCCTTGGTAGAAGGATCCGGAAGTAGACACCAACCCTAATCGTGCTCACACCCCTTGAGATACAAGCTTCGGTCCGTCCACTACATCCATGAGGCAGTCCTTCAAAAGATTCCGATTAGTCACTCAAGTAAAAAGAAAACTCCATCCCACAAGCGTCAGAAGTCCAAATCTTGCCTCACCAGCTTCAACAATGCCCCTTCAAGTGGACAAGGGTCCACGATCCCCTCATACTTCTCTGGCCAGTCGTCCTCCCAGATGAAGTCGACGAAGGCGCCCGCGTCCTCCCAGTAGCTCGGATACCAACCCGCACCCTCCCAGTCCACGACGACGCTGACAGTCAGGTGTCCGCTCGTGCCCTCGCCCGCCGTGGTCGGCATCAGGAGGACGTTCTTGCGCTGGAGGTCCCCGTGCGTGAGCACGCTCCGGTGGCCCTCTAAGGCCCCGAATAGGGCCCGGGCGAAGAACTCTGAGACCCACGCCCTCGGGCTGCCCAGCCGCTAGCCGTGGTCGCGCCCTGACCGCAGCGCCAGGGCCGCATGGAAGTCGTTCTCGCAGGTGAAGGGGCCCGTGACGCGGGGGTCGCGCGGCTCCGGGGACCAGAAGAACCGGTGGGGGCAGGGGGCCCCCTGTGACGTTGGCAAAGATTCCGGGGGACGGTATGGCCCGGATGTCCACGAAGTGATCCCAAACCTTGACAACATGCCTGGATTCTGGACTCGTGGTGCAAGGTAAGAATTCTTTCGATGCTTTGATCTCTTTTGTGGTTGGCAATCGTAGACACGGAAGGTCGTGAGGATCACAGAAGTAGGGGAGCTTCAGACTGGGAGGAGTGGTAGCCATTATCGCTGCGGGAAGTGAGTGGTAGCCATTTTCACTGCGGGAAGTGAGTGGTAGCCATTATCGCTGCGGGAAGTGAGTGACTCGGCCGCGCGCGAGATGAGAACAACGAAGTGTACTACCTATTCAAAGACTGCGGAGTGGTTGTGAAAGGCAGATGTAGGAAAAGGATGGTGACCTAGGGCCCGTGGCCAATTTCAAACGTTCTTTTCACATTGTCACGATTGTCGACGCAGCGAAGAGGAGACGAGATATGAAAACATAGAATAAAAATACAAATGTTAGCACAACGAATTTTGCCTGTGCCTCGACAGTTATGGGGGCAGGCTATCCCCACCAAATAGCACAGTTATTTTGATGTAATCCATATTTTATCTGGGTATCTCGTCCACTACCATCTTCCGCTGGTGCCTAGGTACTGTAAGTACCGATTGAATGTACGGTACCTCTACACACTTAATGCCTGGTGTCCGCCTCACCTATGCCCACTATAGATAACAGGCCGCATAGCACCGAAAGGCGCTGAAGGCGTACATAATGAGACGCTGCAACCAATCTACCTAGAAACCAACCAACCAACTGCACCCGTGCCCGCCCCTGCCCGCCCAACAAGACCACCAATGAAACATCCATGGAGAGTCCTTACCAACAACCACTCAAACGCCTCGTTCGTGCTTAATTTCAAGAGTTGAAGATTGTCAATGCCAGATCGGGAACCCCCCCAAGATGTTCTAGTTGGCCCCTTTCGCACCATGTTCTCGGCCTAGTACAACCAGACCTTTAGCCTAACACACTGCCTTTCGAAGCCAGTTCCAGGTACATGTCTGGTATCATCTTCAGCACAATAGCCACGGTTGGGCATGGTCGCGGCTGTTGTGTGAGACTGGCCCAATTTGAGGTCAACGGCAATGAACAGATAGAAGCAACAACAGGTTGTACCTGCAGAGCCAGTTCAGACCTCGGGCACCGGGACCAGGTCTGACACTCCAACCCCAAGGCCGGCCCACCACCCGCTGATCTCTGGCCAGAACAGCCTCGCCGCTGACTCTCCCATGCATGGCCGACGGCTCTAGCTTGTGGCTTCACATCACGGCCGCTGCTCTTGCTCGACTCCTGACCAAGAGCCGACTGTTGGAATCAAGCAGATGATCGAACGTGACACCAATTCTGTGAAGGCCTCATGTCATTATATGCAGCTATGGGCCGCCCAACATTCCCAACCGCGGAAGAGGAAACGAGTCTCCCTGCTTTTCAGTCAAAGGAGATGGCCTTCCATGGCCTTACATACACTAACGTCATCTAGTTATGCTTGAGACATGAGTTAATGTCTGTCCCTCAAGATATATTTAATTCAGGGTCTCCTCAGGAAAAAATGGCCATAAGGTAGCATAAATATCGACAGAAGCCTAAAGCATCTAGACCCAATTACCTTGCTACTACTCTCCGCCTCTTTAGTCTAGGTTTTGGGGGCTCCTATCCGTATTTAAATCATTGCTACTCGTTGTTGACACTAGAGGGATCCGTCACATAAGCCCCGACCACCATGTCCGCAAACCCGAACTGGAACAGAGTCTGCAAGCTCAAGTTCAAGCTCGCCGTCCAAGATCCCGACATGTCCGGCACTCGTCACCAACACATCATCTTCGTGGAGAAGAATGCTGACGGCTCGGGCACCAAGTACCATGTCACCGGCGGCATCACCTCAGGAACGAAATACGAGTCATAGACATACCACAACCCCGAAAACTCAGGCACCCCCCACACGAAGGAGTGCCTTGGCTACACGCCAGCCAAGGGTCAGGAGGACGCTTGGGACACGGTACTCGGACAGATACCCGCGCCCCCTAAGCCGCGGTCGGAGGCACTTAGCCTGGCTGCTATTTTTTCTTCTTCTTGCTTTCGATCTGCCATTTGCGGGACCACTCTTACGCGGGCGGGGAGATGACTGTCTTGAGGGACCGTGAAATCCATGTTTTGGTTCATGCTACGCAGATCGAGCTATACTTGGCAGTGTGGTTGCTGCCAGAGATTCTGCTCCTCGTTGTGCCTGCTTTGTGTTGGTGGCTTGTTTTCACTTGTGTGGGCAGGGAGGCGCCCCTTGGTTGTATTATTCTTGAGTTTCAGTGCTTTTCTCTTCTCTCTCAGTTCTTTCCTGACCATGACATGTCTTCACCACTTCCGATCTGTGGAAGATGTCTCGGTCTCCATCTCATAAGATACAGAGTAGAGAAGCTCGAGAAATGGCTGGCTCCTAGTCATTTCTCTGTCTTATCTTTGAGGTGTTAAAGCTGGTCCTGACCGCGCCGAGTGAGGTTTCTATGACTCTCTGATGGAGGCAGGATATGGGATTCGTATTCTGGGGCAGTGCCTCCCAGATGAACATCTTTGACACCAAAACCACACACATCTTCTTGCCCATTAGCATGTTGAGGTGAAGACTGGAAAAGACATTTCCAGGACCAAAACAGGATCTGCCAATATCATTCAAGATTGCCATGCCATTGCTCTGTGAACAGACCTTGCTAGGCAAAGCACCCCCGCCATTCCCCTACAAGAGTTCCACGCCGCAGCACAAGCCTCGCCTTTTCAGTTGAGCACCACCAAACCCCCGTCTGAACAGGCTGGCACGCCACCAGCCCCCTAGGAGTCCAAGCACTCCTTCAGCAGCTTCAGCATCGCACCCTCCGCCGGGTAAGACTCGATGATATCCGCCAACCTCCGCGGCCACTCGTCGTCTTGGCCGCAGTCGGCGAACGCCCTCGCGTACTCCCAGTACGCCGGGTAGAATCCCGCATTCTCCCAGTTCAGGAGGGTGAATCGACACCTGCCATCCTCCAGACGCGACACGAGGATGTTCTCCCTGCTCAGGTTCCCGTGGGTAAAACTGCTTCTGATTGGACTCTCACTCTTGGCGATCTCATGGTAGTGTCGTTCGACCCAGCCGCTCATCCCACCCCGTCCCTTGCATCGCCGCACAAGAGCAGCGTGGAAATCCCCCTCTGCCTGGAATGGGCCCGCGGACGACCGGCCTTCCTGTGCCGAGGGACTGGCCAACAAGGACCGGGCCGGCAAGCGTCCGCCGGTCACGTTGCAGAACTTAAACGGGGCATAGGGGTGAAGATACACTTCACGGCCCAGGGGGCTCAGGGTACCCTTCAGCCCCTTGAGCATGGTGTCCTTTGCGCCCTCGTCTAACTTGGGCCAGAGCTTGCTGAGCGGCTCGCCCTTGATGCGCCCCATGACGATGTATAGGATGTCTCCGTCGGAGTACATGGCGTATAGCTTGGGCGCCGGGATAGGAGGCGAGAAATCACGGATCGTGAAGTGGTGGAGTGCTGTTCCTTCGTATCGCGATACGAAGGGCTCCTTGCCGTACTTCACCATGTAGTGCTCTCCGACGGGGTGGTGTTTCGGGACGTTGGGGTTGGGGGAGACGTTTGCCAGGCTCTTTCTGATGTCCTCTAGCCTCGGCGGCGGGGGAGCGCCATTCGGGAGCTTTGCGCTGTCCTCGCAGCGATAGGGAAGTTTCAGATCGTCGAAATAATGGAATTTCTTTTCCATGGTGACAATAGGCGGATGTTGGAGCCTTTGGGGAGCCTTGGCAAAGTTCAGGTTGGTGGTAGGCAAATTAATGGGGGACAGGGAAGCACGGGATAAGTGATGCTGCAGATGTGAGCGAGGTGAGAAACCGAGCTGAATGTACGAGGTGCAAGTATGAGTAAGGCAAGACTTTATAGTTATGTGATGGCTGTTAAAAGCAAGGGCCAAGGCTGTTCTCTCTGTTGGTCATGTTGGCCGACCACGACCGGACTCCGGTTGCTCTATTGCTGGAGGCCTGACGCTTCGGCCAACAGAAATGAGTATAGCTAACGGTATCGTTTTCGCTCATAACGGTTCTATTCACTCGAACCTTTAACCGTGCCCTCGAGCACCGGGGATCGTTGCTGCATCTGGGTCAGGGGCAGGGTCGGTGACGGCCTGGCCTTGTCCTGGAGAAGGTAATGCACGGATTCTCACAAGAAACGGATGCAGGTCCATCAATTAGCAAGGCATGTACTCGAAAGAAAGGAACAAAAGCATTCACCAGGCGGGAATCCTAACACAAACCTCAAGACCAAGAATCCCGTACGTATTACTGACCTAACAATGAATTACCTAGCCCTGACTAGGGGAGACCCTGATACCTGTTACAGAACACACTACGCTGCCCTCGATGTTTGCCTTACAAAAGATTCCAACCCTAGGAGAAAAGAAAATCTGGTAGGAGGAGCAGGAAACCCCTCGAAAGACTAAGGGAGGAATGTTAGTTCCAGCATCTAAAACGCCATCGTCACAACGCCGAGCTTTTGAAACCCCTGATTCAGTGAACCAGCCAGCCAAATGAATGAGATGTTTACGCAAGAAAAATGAGAGAAAAGGGGAAACCCAAAAATCAGGTCCGCTACCTTCATCCCCCATGGTTGGTTTGCGAGGGATGAATGTACAATACCGATACATCTAAAATATGATACCTTACACTGGGAGAGGGAGCGGATATCAGGAAATGGAGAAGAGAAGAAGAAAAAGAAGGTCAAAGCGCGATGTTAGCTCCGCGGTTGAGAAGCACCCAGCTAAGAAGGAGAGCGGGTGATCTGGCTGCGATAGCGGCGCTAACGTTGGGCGGGGGAGAGCACTAAAGAGGGCAGAAGGAGGAGGGCTTCACACGGCTGCCGGAGCGCCTGGTAAAGGTAAGCCTAGGAAGGGGGCAGACACGGCGACGGCCCGGACCCGTGGAGGCAAGAACATCACGGGGAGCCCCGAAGAGGTGTAGGTGGAGCGCCTCCCTAGCTGTAGAACTGCGACTTCTGGAAGCTCTCCGGTGTGATGTCCCCGACCTTGGACTGCGGCAGCGCGGGCGGACGCTGCGGTGCTTCCTGCTGCTGTTTCTGCAGTGCAGCAACACCACCACCACCGGCCAGAGCAGCGCCAGCACCCGCACCGGATGACACCGCAGCGGGCGCGCTGACGGAGCTGGTCAGCGAGCTGGCGCGCGTCGTGCTGCCGCCCGGCCCCTCGCTGGCCGGCGCGCCCTTGATCGCCTTTGCGGCCGGGGTGCCGGCGCCGGCGTCGCCGGCCCCCTTGCGCGACATCAGCTCGAGGTAGTTGCTCGGCAGGTAGCCCATCCTGCCGTCGCGGGACCGGCACCGCCACCAGTCCGACGGGTTTCCGAGCGGGTCTGTCCGGCTGAGTACGGCCACGAAGTCGCCCTTATTCACCTCCAGGTCCACCCCGGGCACGGGAGCGGCGGACCCGCCGGCGCCGGGGACGGCACCGGGTGGAGTAAAGTCGTAGAGGACGCGGCAGAAGTCGAGCTGCGTCGGGTCCATAGCTTGCTGTTGCTGTTGCTGCTGCTGCTCGGCCGCGAGGGCCATGCGCCGGCGCTCCTCCTCCTCGTGGCTGTGCGCTAGCGAGCGTATCACCTTGCTCATGACGTATGGGAGGCCGAAGGCGGCCAGGACGAAGAAGAGCAGCGGCTTGCGGCTCGGCCTCGGGTGCCCGTCCGGGCCCAGGTGGGCCACCGGTGCGCTCCGCCCCTCGAAGCGGGCGAAGGCGGCCGGCGTGAGCGAGGTCGCGTCCACGGGAGGGGGTCGGCCCGTGAGCTTCGCTATCAGCGTCCGGATCCAGCGCATCAGGGTGAAGATGCCCAGGACCGAGCCGAGGGTGTCGCGGAGGTTGCCGAACTGTTCGGCCACGGAGACCATCGCTGTAGGGAAAGTAGGGGTGGTTAGATAGATCTGACTTGTCAAGCACAGACCGACCACCGGTGGGTGGGCCAAGTCTTGTTCTGTGTTCCGAGTGTGGCAGCTGAGGCCGAGCATGACTTACCGAAGAAGCTCGAGTGGGTGGCCATGTACGTGCTCTCGAGCATCTGTGCGAACCCGCCGAACGCACCGACGATGCCCTCCAGCATCTGGAAGGTGGCCTGCGTGCTGGTGTTGAATCGGTTCGTCAGGCTGTTGGGGTCGTTCGGATCCCCACCCGCCCCGCCCGCCCCTATCGCGCCGGGCATGCCGCCGTACATGCCACCGCCGTACATGCCCCCGTACCCGCCGTAACCCCCACCGTACATGCCGCTGCCGTACCCGCCGTACCCTCCCATGCGGGAGTACATTCCGCCGCTGTAGGGGGTCGAATAGCCAGTGCCGTACCCGCCATAAGGGGAGGCGCCCACCCCTAACCTCGAGTAGGTCGCCGCGTTCTGGTTGACCGTGCTGGCGAGACCCATGGGCATGGCTGGTAGGGCCGGCGCTATGCTGCCTGTGGTCGCCGCCGACGATGTGACAGGTGTGCTGGATGTGGGCAGTGTCGAGGTCGTGCTAGCTGCTGCCGTGATGCCTGCTGTTGTTAATCGGTGTGATCAGGGAGGGGTCAAGATGCTGGCCCATTGCATGCCGGCTGGTAAATAAACAGTGAGGCGAACCTGACGACGCTGGGGCCGCGCCCGGCCTTTCCCAAGGTTTTGGTGGTGATGCCATCTTGTCGAATCTCTGAGGATTAAATCGCTTTGCGGACTTGTAGGGAGGACGAGACTTCGACCAGGATGAGCTGCGGTTTACAGTGCAACGGCAACAGCAACAGCAACAGCAACAGCAACGGCAACGGCGACGGCAACGGCAACGGCGGTTGACCGGACCGTTGTGGTGTGTGGTGACCTGTCGCGCTCACGCATGTGAGGAAGACAAACCCCCGATCTCACCCGCTGAAATCAACCCGTCTGCCGTCAGATTCGACCTAGGAGTAGCTCTTCGTCGTCGGTCGAGGCAGGAAGGGTAGAGTGCCCGAGACGTGATGTCCGATTAAACTTGCCGTTCTGCCTTGGTAGGTGACGAGTTTGTTATCGTCCTGTGGGGTGTGTAGTCAGCACTGCGTTCATTCACGCCCGGCCTGTGCGACCGAAAGTGAGAGGTCGGAGTTTGCCGACCTCGGCATCTTTTCCTGTCCCGAGGCTCCACTGTGGACAAAAACGGGTATGGGCATGGCAGGTCACTTGAATCAACACGTAGGTACCAATGCAGTCTTTTGAAACTCCTCCCTTCTCGAAATTATTTAACCAAATTCCACGAAAACAAATAATAATAAAAAGTAGGAGGCTGCCTGGCGATCCTAATAAAACTTTTACTCGAGCTTTATTCTTTTGTTCGCACATCTGAGGAGTTGTGCGTTGCGTAACGTCGGGTTTCTTTATCATCTTTTCACTGACGGGAGGTACTTCCCACCTAGAAACACACTGAACCGTATCTTAGAATACCTAAGTATCCAGAACCTCTCTATTCCTGTGGCACCCGATGCCTTTGTTTCTCAGGTTTACCTACTTTATCCGATTATTCCTCCTGCTTTCCTCCTGCAAATCGAGGCCTCCGTCTGTATGTTGACAGTTTGAAAACAAGAACGACTGTCCATAACCCCTGCCCCACATCCACCAGTCTTTCAGCAGGGCCAATCTGATAGGTCAGCAATTCAAGCATCGAGGCTCAATCCCATCTCAAAATTCGTGGCCCGGAGAAGATGTTCACTTTATGAGAAGGGGCGTTGAATTCCCCTTGTTTGGTCCAACATGAATCTATCTTCCCTGACAACTTTTCTGGTCTGGCCATCTTAGGTAAAGGAACGCTAAGCCACATAAGCGCCTAGGCATCTATATACACAAGGAGGGCCACCAATCAATTCTGGACGCCGGTACTTAATTGGCAGCGGCATACAATAAATATGTAGGTAGGTAAGTAGATAGATAGGGTAGGTACGTAGATGATGTAGATAACGTAGATAACGTAGATTGTTAGACCAGGGGGGTAGGTAAGCAATCGATCCATCCATCCAAGAAAAGGGTATCTAGTGTAACAACGTCGAGCCGTTGAAAACGAAAACGAACAGACTGCATGTAGCAAGCCACCAACAGAACAGGGCAGGCTATGCGGAAGGTGAGATTGCAACCAAGAGGGGAAAGCAAAAACAATTTGACCGTCCCTCCACCGTTTAAAACACCTCGGTTGTAGTGTAGTGATGAGGACAAAGGGGAAAAGGAGGAAGATTCTGTCGAGAAATAAGAAACAGAGAAGGGAAAGGTGTGGTCAGTTAATCGTTAAATATAATAACAACTGCACATTGGTGCAGCTACCATCATTCGCCTCTCATCTGCATGCCTAACAACCCACGCTACCGCTCAAGAAGGCAGGCAAGCAGGCAGGCAGGCAGTGAGAGTGCAGCCATGCAATGCATGGAGAGCAGAGACGCCGGCCGCTGCATCAGATGGCAATGGTGGTGCTCTTCCTGATCTCGGCCTCCTCGAGCGAGAAGCCAAACACGAGCTTGAACAGCTCCCTCAGGAAGCCGTACTGCCCGCTCCGGTGCATCATCCAGGCCACGCTCTTGCCCACGTCCGAGGCGCTGACCCGCTTCCCCCTCGACGGGAGGCTTGCCGCGGCCCGGAACGCCGGGTCTGCCAGCACCAGGTTCTTGTAGTTCTGCAGCAGCGTCGCGTGCGCCGGCAGGCTGCCGAACGAGCCCGTGGGAAGCGACTTGACGAAGGCCTGCAGCGATGTGGCCCCGCCCAGCCCGTCCACGGCCGCGGCGTCCCTGCTGAATCCGATGTTCATGGCCGCCTTGACGATCAGCGCCTTGATCCGCGTGATGTTGATGTCCTCGAGCGCCGTCGCCGTCGTCGCCGTGCTGCTCGTCTTGGCGCTGCTCTGCGAGTAGCTCGACAGGTTGCTGGCGCTGCTCGACCAGCGCGGGCCTACCCTGCCGCTGCTCTCCGACGACCCAGACGGGTTCGTGCCCAGCACTAGGATGTTGGGCATCTGCGGGCTCGAGCTCTCGGGCGAGATGGGTGTGTTGTCCTCGAACTCGGTCACGGGCGTCTCCGGGACTGGCAGGGGTTGCTGCGACTTCCTGCCGCCCGACCGGGAGCCCGTCGTCGTCGACGACATTCCCTCCTCGGGTACGCTCCGCAGGCTCTCGCGCTTCGAGTGCATCGAGGCCCTGCTGCCCGTGTTGGACCTCGTGTCCGCCGTGCCGGCGCCGCCTCCGCCCCTGTCGACGCTGCCGCTGCCGCTGCCGCCGAAGGGGAAGAAGCTGACCTGGTTCGGCCGCGGGGTGCCCCTGTCCGGCCTGATCTGCGTCCACCCCTCCCGGAAGATGTCGCACAGCTCCCAGCATGCCTGGACTGCAGAGCCGAGTAGCTCCTCGTCCACAACCTTGCCGTCACGCCGGGACTGCCGCAGGCTGAAAAGCATCTCGGCCAGCGCCCAGCATGCCCGCAAGAGCGAGTCCGTCTCCTCAGCCAACTCGCTGCGTTGCTTCATCAGCCGGTGGCAGAGCGTGATATAGAAATCTAATGTCCGCTCGCGGAACGCCTCTGGCAAGTTTCGGCTGTCCTGAGCGCTGTAAAGACTGCGGTGGCGGGTGGCATGTCAGCGTAGCCGCGGCATATCTGGCAAGATGTATTTGCCTGTCCCGTATTGGCGCCATTGTGATGCTCAGATGCTCAAGACTTACTGGTTGTTCAGCTCAAAACTGACCCGCAGGACCGAGTCCGCCGTGTCATCTCTTCGTTGCCTGACATCAAACAGCGCCTGGCAGAAGTCGCGGCAGAGATCTAGGTTCGTCCGTACATGGAACGACTCAGCCACCTCGTCCCGGCTTAGATACAGCCTCTGGCAGAGCTTCCAACAGCTCTTCCATGCCTTTTCGTGCGCGTCCGGCGTCCCGGAGCTGTGAAAGACCCGCTCCCGGTGGATGGAGCTGAGATTGGCCAGTGTGTTGCAGAGGGTCCAGCACTCCTCCAGTGCCGTCTTGAGCGCCTGGATTTCGCTCTCCTCTCCCATGCTCGGACTGTACATCTGGTCATGGAACTCCTCGGCGTCCGTCTCGCCTTGCAGGTTCTCAGGTATCACTATGAATGCGCTGTTATCAGCACTTCATTCTGCAGTTGTGACAATGAGGTGGCACGAGCTGACAAGAGATAAGATGAGATAAGATGAAAAGCCAAGAACGCGGGTTTAGTCTTACACTCTAGGCTGCTCGCGCTGCTGGACCGCACCCTGGATTGGTCGTTGAGAACCTCTTGGAGGTTCTGGGCCTGCGGTGTTGATGCCTCCATCGAGTATGTGATGCGTTTCACATTCGTCGAGATTGGAGGGGGGGACAAGGTAGGGGATTTTGACTGCCAGGAGAAGTATCTCAATTTAGCATCTTTGGCTTGTGATAATGACACAGCGCTGTTTCCCCCTTTTCTTTTTATGGCCACCTTTTACACAACATGGACTCAGGGCCCACTCACTTTTGTCGAGTGTTCACTGGGAGGTGGGCTGACTATGTCGCTCGGCTTTTCAGGCTGCTGGGCGGGCTTTGTCTGGTCAGTTGGCTATTCCTGCGTGTCAGCAAGAGCTGCTTGGCGTTGTGTGACCTGGATGAGCAAGCATCGGGAGGGGGTTGTGATGTGGTTTGAGACATACCCAGCTTTGGAAGCTTTGAGGAGCATGTATGACCGAGACGGCCTCCTCGCTCAGACTCTGTCGGACGTGGTCAGGTATGTTCGTCTTCAGCATCATAAGCTTCCGGGAAAGGGGGGGAGGTTAGTTCTTCGTCCTTCGTTATCCATGATCCATGTATGTATGACCCATGGTCCATGAACCATAACTTTGTTATGTGATGCGTGGCCCCGTCCGTCCGATCTGCCAGAACTGATTTCTGACAGCTCGACTTGGTAAGGGACGAGGCCCATGGGACAAAGCCACCAATAGCCCCCAATTGGGCCAACCTTACCTGAGGAATGGGGTTTGGCCTTGCTTCGTCAGCCGCCTCGTCTTCTATCTCGGTAGTCTCCGTGCCGTTGGAAGTGACTGGCGACGGGCCGACGATGTCACTGACCGGGCTCATGAGGTGATGGTTGTTGGAGTTGGCTCTTATAAAGGAATGAGGGCGGAGGCCCTGGGAGTCCGCGGGGCTGGCAGCTGCTGACCTAACGGACGGGCAATTTATGAAAAGTCAGTGGGAAGAATGTAACGGTAATGCATGCGGTTTGCAGCTGTTGGGACTTGTTATATAGAAGGGGCAGGGAGTGAGGGTCGGGACTGACGGGGAGAGGCACTAGACCATAAGCGAGGAGGAATGAGAACAACGGAAGCAAAGCAAACAAACGTACATGGATAAGAACTTCGGGTTGGACATAGCCGGTGAGTCCGGCGACGAGACAGACATGTCTGTGTGTGGAGAGAATGAGGACGACAGTAGACTTCCTGTAGATGACCTCAATGGAGCCTCGAGAGCCATGGCTGAGGAGGGCGGTGGGCAGAAGGAAGAGTCTAGTCGGTCGCGCGTCTAGGAAGACGTGATGGCGTCCGATGCGCGACCCGCTCGATTAGCTCGGCAAAGTCCCTTGTCGACAGACCGCAGTCCGTAGTTTGCGCGGCAAACAAGCGAAAGCCTGTCTGTTGCTCTCGTGAAGATGCCCTTCGCCAGGGTAGGTTGGCTATCGGCGATGGGCTGTGGGCGACCCGGTCGAGAAGGACGGCTCACAGCTGGTGCGCAGCTTCCTTCGTTGGCCAGGTATGAGAACGCGGAGCTAGCGCAGGAAGGGGGAGAAAGAATTGACCGGGTTCGGTTCAGTATTAGGCCAGATTTTAGGTCGGCGAGGTAGGTCGAAAGATCGAAGACCGCGGCAATCTGGGGGGGAGTTGAGGGCCCCAGACTGGCTGGGCCGGATGGACGTGGATCGAGGAAAGAGTTGCGCTGGTGGTGGTGGTGGACCAGGCGCAGGGAGCACAGAAATGGCGATAGTCAACTTCCTTCGTTTGCTTTAGTCCCAGGCGTCGCGGCAAACCGTAAATGGAGCCGCATTCAAGGTCCCGATGAAGAAGGATAGGTCGAGTAGCCGCTCAGGGAATTTCCGCAGCCCGAGGACCCCAGCTGTGCGACCTGTATTCCTGTTTGGAATACGGGGAGAGTCGTGCTGGGGAAACTGGGTACTGAATGTACCGCCTTGACTCTGTAGCGACGGACGGATTCCTCGATGCGCGAGTCCGACACCAGACACCACCGCAGCGACCCGACTCGGGAGGAAAACGACAGATAAAATGCAGAGGAGGTGGATCGATGGGTGATGATAGTCAACCCAGGCGGTATCCAACGACCTCGGATTTGTTCGCTTGTCGTTGGTGCTTGCGACTGGCAAACAGGTTGCAGACTTGCAGGTTGCTTCGCTGTGCTGTGGCTATGGTCTCGCCTCCTCTCGTCTCATCAATCAATCAATGTTCTGAGGGACTGGCTGGTTGGATTTCAGGGAGGGCCTAGGAGCTGCAGGCCGACCGATTGCGCTCGAAATGGTATGGGGAACCAGCACTGGATGTGGGCTGAGGTGGCCCTTCTGGCGTGCAGTGAGTGGGTGGTCATTGGATGTTGGGTGGGTTTGGGTGCCCGCACCTCCTGTACGGGTCTTGTTCTTGGCTCTTAGGCAGTGAGCACGCTGAACACTGAGAGCTCCACCACCACCTCTTTGCACCCGCCGCACCAAACCGACATAGCTTGCTTGATTCAACGCCGAAAGGCAGCAGGCCGAGGAGGGGGTGCAAACTGCTGACGCTGACTGTTTTCTCTCTTTTTTTTCTTTCTTAGTATACGGATACCTAGTCATGTAGGTGAAGTTCCGCAGTTCCTGCTAGCCTATCAAAAAGGCCCACAAACTACTGTAGATTTTTGGGCAAGTTGAAGTCCAATTCGAGTATCAGAACTGAGTCTCGCTAGAACAAGGCTCTCGAAGTGCGGCGGGCTACAGGTGACACGGAATGTGCTCTGAGACCGGACCGGGCCTGTACCTTAAGGTAGGCAGATACCTACCTATTCTGTGCGTGATTCGAACCGTTTTGGATCTGTTTCTTGCCTACCATAGGTCCATAGGTAGTCTCGTGGGATGGAGGCAGGGAGGCATCAAGAAAGGCAAGCAGTTGCGACCAGGCTGAGAAGACTCACAGACAATGCGAGGTTGAACGTGGTGACTGGGTAGGTAGGTACGTACAGAGTAGCACGGCGTGAGATCCTCCCATTCCCCCCATGTCCCCATCCTTCCCATCCCATTCTTCGCTTCATCCTTGTCAGCAATAGTGTTTGTACGGATTACACGGGCGTAAACGCGACCAGCGCAAGCAGCATGCAGGAATGGCTTTGCAGACGTGCCTCTGCATGCGTCTTTTTCCTCTCTCGACCACCCTCCCGATGCGACAAGCCAGTCACATCACGGCGTTGGTCGGGTTGGCTCGATGATGGAGGGATGTTCTACTGACGGCCTGCATGAAAACTGACAGGCTTCGGCGCTTAAATCGATGCCCAGTGGGTTGCAAGAGGCACAACCAAAAAGAGCGGGCCTTTATAACCCCTGTCTTAGTAGTACGCCGCTGGCAAAAGTGCGGTCCAGAAAATGTTGATCCCGCCAATGGGACGCCGCCTTCAAATGAATGTCGACACCTGATGAGACTCCACTTTCCCAGCCTGCTGGGGCGGAAGACAGGGCCAGGGGTCAAAGGGATAGAGGCTAGAGGAAAACCAACGGAAGGATTGATCGCTGGGCAATAATATTATGATGGGACCCTGCCTACTTGGGGAAGTACAGACGTGGACGATGTACTGCGTAGTACGGACTGTGAACTTTCGGAAGTCTAGTGTGGGAGAGGGGAAGATATGAAAGAAATAGGGATGAGCTTGGAAAGGAATGTGGCAAGACAGACGATTCAAGCCGGGCCAGGCTCTGCCAAATAACTGCTGCTAGCATTCATTATCCAATCCATTAGACATTTGATGGAACGCAGACACGTCTGGCCATGGTATCTCCGAACTGGCGGCATGGTGTGGACCGTGTACGTCAATGTTCTCAACCCGTGCCAGCGTTGACGAACGGCTCTGTCCGCCGGCCGTTCTCAGACAGTTGCGAGTGTGACTGGTAAGTGTGGAACAGCGCACCGGTGCACACCAGTGCAACACAATGCTCCAGCTGTCACCACCACCTTGAGCATGCCATATTTGGCACTCTGCCGTCCCAGGTGAGACTGCATCAAGGCCGAGCAGAAAGACATTGAGTGATAAATTGACTACAGTATCGGCGTATGTCAAACCCGGGGGTTTCATGCTCTCTTCAAGAACGAAATGGGCTGCCAACGTTCCCATTGAGCAGCAAAGCAAGCGATGCCCACCCAATTCAGCCATGTGTGTCAATATGGTCTGCCTTCATCCGGAAACGAGCGAGATCACGCGCTACGTAGGCATATCCATGGGCTGCGACAATCTATTCCCGGACTGACAATTTCCTGAAGCATGCGACGCCTGGTAACAACCCTGACAAACAGGCAAGACAAAGACAGGTTGGCCTGCCAGGCTTTCAAGGCAGGCACCAACACAGCCATGGTAGCGGACAGCGTCGTTTTGTTCCAGAAACAAACAGGAAAAGAGGATCTGGGGAAGTGAGCTTATTTGCCCGCTTTGCTACCAGTCACACAACGGAGTAGTAGTGGAGGAGCCCAATTTGCCTGCTAACCATGGCCGGCCTCTCTCACAATGACAACTCGACTCTTCATCCCTTCTCCGTGCATCGGATAAGTGATGTCTTAGTCTCTTGACACTCTCCTCCAAAGTCGGCATAAGTTCGCGCCCCAATTCTCCTTCGTCACGTTGGTGGGCTAGCTGAATTCCGACGATCTGGTCCCGCGGCTTTAATTAGCTTGACCTCAGTGGTCCGCCAAGGATCCCAGGACCACTCGAACTAGACTCGATGCGGGAGCCTGCTCTTGAACCCCCAATTGATGCTCTGGGCCTGAGCGGGACTCAAAATGAGAGATGTGGGATAGAGAAAGACATACGATATCAAGGACGGATCTCATTACGCAACGCTGGAGGACTTTCACACGCTGGCCATAAAACACTCAAAGTTTTCTCGCCAGCTTCCCATCATTATCCAATACCAACAAGGCAGTCAGCGTCTCAAAGAGAGGAGGGGCGAGGCGGGGTCTGCGGATGTGGATTTCGACGAAAACGACCAAAGAAAAGTCTGACGGAAAACCGGACTCCTCCCCAACCAGCTCCTCCTGCAATCCTGCTTTCACTGCTCCTCTGCCGCGTACTAGTACTGGCCACTAGCACGTATGTACAACTCCCTTCCTACTGTAGTAACAGCTCTCCTTCCGACTCTTCTCCTAGCTCCCCTACTCCCCTCGGATCCTTGGATGTTGATGGGCCAGACTAAAACTGGGTCAGCCCTACCCTCTTTCGGCCTCATCCCTGTCAATTGTCCATCAACCTGCGCGGGGCAACGAGTCGGGTGCTGAGAATCGAGACCCTCCGAGCACATCAGACGTGGCGACCCAGCCAGCTCGACTACTACTGCGTCGCGCGTCAGCATCTTAAAAAAAATTTAAAAAAATTTAAAAAATTCTGTCGATTGTCGAAGAGCGGGTTGTTCAGATTGGCCAGTGAGCCTCTAGAAGCTGACCAAGAGCCTCATCAGATCCGCCTCCAGTCCGTCTGATGGTCCGGCAAACCTCAGCCAGATATGCCGACAGTCCATGGTCCCAGCCCAAGCTATCGTACGTGTCACTAGTGTAGAACACTTACACCCCGACACACTTAGTGCGGTGTGACTTGGAGGAGGCCTGTTCCCTGGCTTCCTCTCTGTGCGGGTTATAACCGTCGAAGCTACTCTGAACAAACGTGATCCGGAAGCAATTGCCTCAACAAGGGAAGCAGTGTCAGGGATGAAGTTTCCCATACGCCGTACTAGTGTACTAGCGGACTGGCAGACTGGCACACGGGCCTTGGCTGCCCTCCGAAGCACCGTAGGATTCGAATCAAAAAAGAGAACAAGACCCGTGAAGGTGATGGTCACTCGACCAGTTCTAGAGGCCCACGTAGCTTGCAGGATACCCTCCTTTTTTCTTCGAGTACCAAATTTCCGTCCTGTCATGGATCCTCTTTCCCTTCCTACTCATTCCAAGACTTTGCATTCACGGAACACCATGACAAATGACAAGGGATATGGTGACACGACGGACGCGACTGACCAACAACGAACATTCCGACAGCCGCAGGATTAGGCGCAAGATGGGTCTGGTGCTCAATTGGCCTCCTGCCTCGTGAACGGGCTTGTTGGCCGCATCGCCGGGCGCTTGTAGGTGTGATTTGGCCAACAACGGCCTAGCCTGATATATGCCTCTATGCAATCGATCGCGCGGGGGCACTTGATAGGGATATGCCTCTTGAAAAGATTGCTGCGTGAAGTTTTTTCTTCCTGTCTTTTCTTTTGCTGCTAGGGATTGCTGGCTCCTCCCTGAACGCCAAGCCCTTTCGAGTGCTGTTGGTAAAGATGTCCATCCCACTTGACCCGATATGGAACACAAGTCCTCAACTGCCAACGATTATGAGGTAGCGTCTAACAGGGAACCCCTTTCGAGACGCTTCACCGCTCTCCCGGGCCCGTGGAACCGACCACACACTGATGCTCATTGTTGGCTGTTGGTCAATATCCCTCATCCCTTGGGCTCGCTCCTCTTGTGTGTTCGTTGCTTCGTGAGACTCACAACGGCCCCTGGCTAAAAGCTACAACATTCCCATGGACGAGCACATAAGTAAAAATTCACTCCCGAGAATCAGAGACCACCTCATTCCTACGTAGTAGGCATACGGAAGTAAGATATCCCCATTGTAGCCCCAAGTGACAAGTACACCCGGCCGCCTAAATCCATGCTTTGTCCTCATATAGGTAGCTTAGCCCTTGTGCAAGGGAGGAGATTGCCCGCATGGTAATTGTCAGCATCGGCTTCCAAGGAACCGTGCAGGTGGAACTGCCAAAGCATCCAACTGAGCATACTACGTACCGCAGACCTAACTAAACGTGGTGAAGTTGTGCGAGCACGCGGTGGCGGTCTGACCACTCCATCCCTTTGTCGGTCTGACGACGTTCAAAGGGAGACGCCATTCACATGACGTGAATCGTTTATCGTCCCGAGAGTGCGGAAGCGCCGGCCGCATGCCGACATGCAAGTTGGCCCAACGGCCAGCCGGTGACAGTGCTCAGCCACTCCGAGGATTCCATCTTGCCCGTCTCCTTATGCCAACCCACCCACAAAGAGTCAGCCCTCCTCCACCACCACCACTAACTGTCAACCATAGATTCATGAGACAGATCTTTGTGGTCTGATCAGCGGCGATCACGGCGCGAGTGGTTAGGCATGCATACATGCGTCAGCCAGAGAAACAACTTCCCGTGGGATTCCAGATGGAATCTGCCAACGGACAAAAACCATCTGCCATGGTAGCATGAGCGGCCTCCCGTCCAGGCCAGGCGCCTTTTTGGTGTGTCTTCTCGTTCGAAGAGTGGCAAGAAAAGAAGAAAAACGAAGAGGGCAAAAAGCCGCAGACCGACCCCAACGCCTTGCGAAATATTTCCCATGTTACACCCATTTTCATACCTTTCACCCTTCACAGCCCAACACCAGTACACATCCTTTTGCGAAGAGGGCCAGAAGCGGAGATCGGCTGTGCTGCTTCGTCAATACGACAGGGCCGTTGAGTGTTAGTCGTTGAGTTTCTCCTTCTCGTCCTGGCGGCCCTCGGTCGAGTACCTATGAATCCTTGTTAGCAACACGAAGGAACCCATGGGGCCTGGGGGATTTCGAAGTTTCGAGCGAAGAAGGCGTGCGCACTTGAGTAGCTTCTCGATCAAGTCGACGTGTGTCATGATCATACGGCGGCAGCAGTACCGCTTGCATCCGAGCTGGTCCATAGCATCGCTGTAGCAAACCTCGTCAGCCAGATTTGCACCTCGTAGAGATAGGGCAGCGATCACAGACTGACCCGTCTGACATTCCCTCGTCGATATACTTCAGATACCGCTCCCACAGGTCGCCAGTGACCTAGCCGAGGTGGTTAGCTTCTATCAGAGGCGGAGGAGGCCATCGCGGATCAGCTCGCTCACCTTGCCACACGAGAAACAGCGGATGGGGATGATCATTTTGACTGTTGAATCCAAATCTCGTGACAAGATGGAGGAAGGAGATTGTGTTTGTCAGAAAATTTGTAAGAATGAACGAAAGCCACAACAGCGAGGTTGCAGCATGCGATTTTTTGAGTCCCTTTCCGTTTCCGTCGCGTCGAATGGTAGTGGCGGCAGGCAAAAAAGTTAGAGCGGCGGCGGTGCAACGATTTCCCGACCCCACCGTTATCACTCCTTATCGTCACAGAGAAGGGGACTGCAGCTCTAAAATTTCTTTGGGGATGGAATATTTCGACCGGGCATTGAGAACAAGTTCGGCCACTCCGCGGGCACCCAGCAATTGTTCAAGCAGTCCTTTCGCTGCGTAGTACTAGTACTAATTGCGACGCGCCGTAGCCAACCATGGGCTCAACTACAGAACAGACAATCTCCCCTGCCGGCCTCCGGAAGCGGAAGCGGGACAAGGGCGAGCACGGCGGTCACAAGCAATCGAAGCGGGCCAGGTCCAAATTGAGCCCAAGGATGAAGAAGGAGGGAGCCGAAGCTGCGGTTGAATTGATGCAGCCGACATCCCAGAATGGAGAACTAGCTGCTGCAAAGTTGGAAGGAGGCGACCGAGACCTTGCGGTCGCCAATGCTTCGGCTTGGAAGCTCTCCGAGCCGATGGGGGGGCGAATGACTGAGGTTGATCCCATCTTCAGCAAGGATGAAAAGTATGCGCGCCCCTATGCGAAGTGATATAGCCTGTGCGGTCCCAGCTAACAGCCTTGGGCAGATATATCATAATCACATACGACACCTCGATTCAGGTCTATTCCACAGAGGACTCCCTCCTGGTCCGCAAGATCCCGCTTCTCGAAGACCGCCGGCGCGAGCGCAAACACGATTCGGAAGAGAAGCCGAAGTTGAAATCGATACCCCGCATTGTCGCTACGGTGGCCTCTCTCGTCGACGCGGACACAATCTGGGTCGCTGACTCTCGACGCTCGATATGGAAGATGGACTGGACCACGGGTGCGGTGTCGGCCCTGACCAGGTCTGGCACCGAGGTCCTGGCCATGACCTCGGTCCAGGCGAAGATTGGCAAGGTCGTTCAGGAGGTTCTCGTCACTTCAGAAGTCAGCAAGAAGACGGCCTGCCAGCTCGCGGCCTACCCCACCGTCGGGACCCAGCAGGGGATCCGGAGGCATCTGCATAACTACTCCGCAGAGGTGCGCACCCTAAAAGTCGCTGCGGGGGGTACTGTGCTTGTGGGCGCGGGCGGGAGCAACATCCTGCTTGGATCTCTCCAGGACAGGAAGGTGGAGAGCATTGCCGACCTTTCATTTGAGTTTTACTCCTTTGACACCCCGGACGAGGTCTGCTGTCTCGACTCCAGGACGGTGAGCAGGAAGGCGTCTGGAAAGAAGAAGACGAAGCAGCTGTCAGGGGCGACTGCCGACCAGGCCGTTGATGTCGTTGCTGGGTGCGTCCGTGGGTCTATATTCGTGTACAGCGACATCCTGGCTTTGGTCCAAGCTGTTGTGGGCGGCAGCACTTCGAAGAGTGGTATCCTTCCCCGTAAATACCACTGGCACCAGCGGGCTGTTCATAGTGTCAAGTGGTCCCTAGATGGTATGTGCCCCCGGCAACCGTCACACTCAAGGGTCTTATCAAGCTGACACTATCGCCAGGTGAATACATTGTGTCTGGAGGCACAGAGAACACGCTCGTGCTGTGGCAGGTGGATACAGGAAGGCTAGAGTTCCTCCCCCATCTGTCAGCAAGCATAGAAAGCATCGTGGTCTCACCCCTCGGCTCGTCGTACGCCGTCGTACTCGATGACAACTCTGCCATGGTTCTCTCAACCTCGGAGATGAAGCCTACGACATACATATCAGGCCTCCAGTCACTTGTCCTTCGCCCCAGCCCGAGGAAAGACGCATCCGTCGACCGAGTCTGGGTCGAGGTGGACGAGATTTCCCAGCCCCTGACAGCCACTATACATCCTACAAACCCTTCACAGCTCCTTCTCTGCGTTGGCAATGGCCAGATTGCCACCGCAACCGATTCTATCCCGTCGACTTCTCTCCTGCAGACCTTCGATATCGGCTCGTTCCAGAGTGTCTCGAAGCAACCACTCGCGAGGACCACCCCTACCGAGGCCAACATCACGCCCAAGGGCTTCCCCGTGACGGAACCGTGGGTCTCGCACCTTTCATTCTCCCACAACGGAGAGTGGCTTGCCTCGGTGGACGAGTGGCAGCCGCCCTTGCGCGACATGGAGAGTGTCGCGGAGGGAGGGCATGCCGTGGAGACCCTCTGCCTCGAGAGGAAAGAGGTCTATCTAAAGTTCTGGAGGGTCGGGCAAGACGGCAACTCCCTCGAGCTCGTGTCCCGGCTCGACGAGGCCCACTTCACCACCTGGCCGGAGTCGATCCTTGACCTCGCCGCCAGCCCCAAGACGACCTTGTTCGGCACCGTGGGCGCTGACGGTGACGTGCGGCTCTGGGCTCCGTATACGCAGCACTCGGGCAGGACGCCTTCTGCCGCCGGGGGAGACGCCGCCGCCCAGGGCTGGTGGTGCGTCAAGATCATCCCTCTCGCCGTTAACTCGAGGTTCGACGGCGACTTGGAGCTGGCGCCCGAGGGACAGCAGCAACAGCAGCACCAGGCTCCGGGCACAACCACTACAGACAACATCTCCGGCGCGCTCACCTTCTCCGACGACGGGTCGACCCTCTTCGTGGCCTCGGGCCTGCCGGACGAGGTGGTACTCTACATGATCGACGCGGCGTCGGGCCGGGTCCACAAGCGGCTGCACGACCTGATCAGGGGCGAGGTCCGCAGCCTGCGCGTCCTCGGCTCCTGCCTCATCGTCCTGGCCGGCAGCCTGGTGGTCTACGACGTGGTGGAGGACAGGGTGCGGTACGGCGTGGCGTTCGACCGTTCGCCGGCCGCCGCCCTTCGGATGACACACCTCGCCGTCGACGGGGCTTCGGGTTGCTTCGCCATCGCGGTGCCGTCCTTCCCCAAGCCCAAGAGGCCCAGCTTCGGGAGCGGGGTCGGCTCCGAGGTGGCCGTCTTCTCGCCGCTGGACAGCCGGCCGCTGCTCGTCCGGCGGCTCCCCCACCTCGTTGTCTCCCTCCTGCCGGTGCCCGCCGGCGCGTCGAAGTCCTCTCCGGGCGGCGGCGGCGCATTTGTGGCCCTCGACTCGGCCGCGCAAGTGTCGGCCGTCATCCGGGGCACCGCGGCGAACCCGCTGGCGTTGCCGCTCTCGGACCTGCGTCTCGAGGGGGTTAACGGCACGGCGGTGGCGGACGAGGAGGAGGAGCGGGGGATGGGCATGGAGCTGGACCTGGTGGGACCCACGGCAGGCGATGTCGACGGCGAGGAGGACGACGGCAGCGTAGATGGCGGCTTGGACGCGATGGATGAGGATGGGGAGGATGAGGACATGGACATGCACTGCGCTGTCGTCGTCCCCGAGAGGCTGACCGAGATCTTTGATGCTGCACCGGCGTTCGCGCTGCCTCCTATTGAGGATCTGTTCTACCGGGTTTCGTCCCTAATATCGGCGAAGCCGTTGGCAAGTACCGCCGCGTAGCGACTTGGGGCTAAACCCCCCTCTCCCGTCTTGCGGCAGGGTTGCAGAGCGGAAGATTGTGCCAAGGCCAATAAAGGGGTTACGGGATGGATGTGTTTGGGTGTTTTACGGGGATGTCCATGTCTCCTTGTAGCATAGATCTTGCTACTCTTTGGGGCGAAATGGAGGGCCATTGGCTGTTCTACTGAGGCCGTCGCTAGAAATTGCTGAGGCTAGTGGCTAAAATATTGACTGGTTGGCGTCCCGGCTGGACCTTCCGGTCTCGGTTGGTGCCGGGTTGCTTCAATGAACGACCGAGTTGGGGGATTGTGTGCGCCCGTTCGGCCGAGTGTGGAGGCGTCCATGTTCTGCGTAGTACTGACCTCGGGGGGGGGATGTTTTGGGTCGATAGTTGAGACCATTGACCGCACCTTGTTGTAATTGCGGGGAATGGACGCATGACTTTGACGTCTGGAATTGCGCCATTCTGAACACTGAAAGAACTGGTGGAGCCTGCTTGGTTGTGATTGTCAACCTGAGCTTTTCTGGCTTTGATTGTGATGTTGTTGGAGCCACCACTGCTCACAAGCTGCTTTAGACTTAGATACCAGACCACCTCCACGCCTTTCCATCTGACATCGCACGAATCGGGGCTATTTGAATCAATGTCTGTGACCCAACTCGTTACCGTGGTAGTATCTTAATTGACTGCTCGCGCCCTTTGAGTGTCAAAAACTGCTTGACAAGCCCGTCACACTCACTCCACCACCATTTGAGCACCGTAGCTGTGATACCCCGCCAGACTTGGGAACTTTGTCCAGAGCTTCGAAGAAGCAACCTACCTACCTAACTACCCACCTACTTACCTAGGTATTTATTGAAGTAGAAAAAAAGTAAAGGAAACCCTCAAGCAATTCATCCCTTCCCGAAAGGAAACGAGAATCGACCTACCCCCACCGGCAAAAGAACAATCAAGACAATGTCCTTCACCTCGATCCCGATCCTCGACCTGAGCCAGGCCGGCGACCCGGCGACCAAGCCGGCTTTCCTCGCGGAGTTGCGCAAGGCCTTGATGGAGGTCGGCTTTCTCTACCTCAAGAACGTCGGCATACCGGATGAGCTCTTCGCCGAGGTGATCGAGCAGGGAATAGCTTTCTTCGACATCCCCGAGGAGGAGAAGTATGTCCTGTCTCTTCCTCTCTCCCTCCCCCCTTTAGATGTTTTCACACAACAAATACAGAAGCAGCAAAAGAGTCACTCACACAAAAGACGCGCTCACCGCAATCCGGGGGCAGGCTCAAGATCGAGATGAAGAACGCCCCCTCATTCCTGGGCTATTCCCGCCTCTCGGCCGAGGTGACGGCGGGGGCGACGGACCACAGGGAGCAGATCGACCTGAGCACGGAGCACCCTATCCCTGCCCCCGGCTCCCCGCTCTACCACAACCTCCTCGCGCCGAACCAGTGGCCCTCACCCCAGCACCTGCCGCGCTTCCGCCCGGCCTTCACCGAATACATGGACCGCATGGGCGCCACCTCGATCCGCTTCACCTCCCTCGTGGCCGAGGCCATCGGCCTTCCCCCGGACGCCTTCGACCGCTACTTCGACCCGGACCCGGCCAGGCGGCAGCACAAGCTCAAGGTGGTCCGGTACCCGGACGCCGGGGAGCTCGGCGAGGGCAAGGGGAACCAGGGCGTGGGCCCCCACAAGGACAGCATGTACACGTCGTACCTTCTGCAGGCGACGGCGCACCGGGGCCTGCAGGTGCAGAACCTGCGCGGCGCGTGGGTTGACTGCCCGCCCCTGCCGGGCACGCTCGTCGTCGCCATAGGCCAGGGGCTGGAGGCGCTGACGGGCGGGGTGTGCGCGTCCACGACGCACCGGGTGCTGTCCCCGGCGGCTGGGGAGGGCGCCCGCTTCTCCATCCCCTTCTTCCAGGGGGTCAGGCTCGACACCGAGTTCGAGGAGCTCGAGTCCGTCGGGCTGGGCCACCCGGTCCCGGCCGAGATACGCGTGCTCAGGGCCAAGGTCCTGGCGGAGAACGACGGCACCCGCCTCGACGACGTCGAGTTCACCTTCCGCACCGGCGGCGGCGCCGCCACCCTTGGCGAGGCAACGCTCCGCAACCGCGTCAAGAGCCACCCGGACGTCGGCGAGCGCTGGTACCCGGACATCCTGAGGAGCATCCGCGAGGAGCAGGCCGCCAGGGGGGGAGCCCCGGGGGCGCGGACGAGCACCGCGCCTGGGGTTGAGGGGCTCAAGGCTGGTGGTGACGGCGGTGCTAAGGAGGCGGCCACGGTTGAGGCGCATTGAAAGAGTTGAGGCCTTTTCTCGGACTCTGTTGGTTTTGCTCTGTTTTAGCAGGGCCTTGTGTGTGTATGTTTCCTCTTTCCGCTTCAGAACAGTCGCCTGCCCTCCCCCAACCCAAGTCAATAGCAGACAAACAGATAGAATCATTTCCCTGGGACTGTAGAGGAGGAAACCTATATAGTGATCGTGAACTCGTTTTATTTTCTTCGTGAGGGCGTTCTTGTCGTAGGTAGGCGTGTCCGATAGCCGTCGCAGCAAACAGAGAGGAAAGGAGCTCCCATCTGCCTGCCCTGGAAAGCCCCTGTTTAAGACCAAAAAGAGAGACAAAAGATACAATAGATACAAAAGCCAGGGGAAAAAAGGCAAAGAAAATCTCAGGTAGCCAAAGCAGAACAAATCGCTCAAGACTCCTCACGCAATGCTCCCTCCCGTGAATCCGCCGTGTCCGCCTGTCTCCCGTCCTCAGCGGGGTCCCTGGTTTTCTCAATGCCTTCGACCGACAAGCAGGGAGCTGAAAAAGGGGCCCAGTGGAGGGGAGATCCTTCATTGTTTGCTGGCGACATCGGGGAAGCACTCCGCAAGCGTCTTGCTGTGCTTGTTTTCGGCGTGAGTCGTCAGACTGTACGTGAGGGGGGCATTGTTGATTGCATGTCAGCCAGCGGTCCCGCTTCGGGCTGAAACGGCATGGGTTGGAAGGTCGAACAAAAGAACAAGAAAACCTACGCTGCCGGCTGGGTGGTAGAGAAGAAGGTCGCAAGGCATGTCTTGCATTGAATGTTCATGGCTTTCTCGTTCTGTTGGTCTTTGTGTCAGTCCTCTCTTCGGCATCGAGTCCGCCCCACCTCCTTGTTCAAGTTCCAAGTTCAAGTCCATCCCCCATCTCCTCTCGCTTGCCCTTTCCTCTTCGGTCAAAAAGATTTATTCTGCCTGGACGCTCGAACTCACATTCTTCAACTGCGATTTAGCACTGCTCTTATCCTTGGCGGCGTTGCGCTCGCGCTTCTGCTGTGCTCGGTTTCCCTGTTGTCATCAGGTTAGCCGATTGTCATGGAAACTTGCTCGTCAGAGGCAATCCGAGATCCGCGGGGAGAAGGGAGGGAAAGCATGTGCTAAACGGAGGCCAACATACGTTGCCCATTTTGAATTGAATTTTGGCTTCAGTTGGTTGTCGTCGAGTTGGGATGTATGTGGTTTTCGTTCGGCAGGGAAAGGACTGTATTGTGATTGAGAGCAAGAAAAGAAGATAAAAGGGTGGTGGGATTGTGGCAAGTTGGTGTTGCACGTCGTCAGTTCTTTTGCCTCCAGAAGGAGCCTCAAGGAGTCAGCTTTCAAGCTGAAGTTTTTTCCCCGGCTTTAGGCAGCGCCCCCACACCGCTTCTCGA
This sequence comes from Pseudohalonectria lignicola, assembly GCA_003049395.1. NCBI lineage: Eukaryota > Fungi > Ascomycota > Sordariomycetes > Magnaporthales > Ophioceraceae > Pseudohalonectria > Pseudohalonectria lignicola. Next base: position 65,407 of record PYSP01000057.1, on the reverse strand, counting down.
TCAATTGGGGCCGGGCCGCCCGGTATCTAGACCAAATCAGCCAGGTCAGCGACCTGCTATGAAATTCCATTGTACACCTACACTCACTATAGTCAAGATGTTCTTGTTTGCTCCAGGATCTTGGAATTTGTTGCCGAGAATTTACCAAACTGAGTCTAGCGGGTATGCTGTATTCGTTTAGAGACCGTTATCAAGACTGCTTTTGGCTTCGATCTGTGTAGATTTGTATGTCGCATCCAATCCGGATCACGAAACGAATGCCACGGGTGGTTAGTCGTTCGGTCTAAGCCGATTGGCCAATCATCATAGGCCTCCCATCCCATCTCTCAACCTGGAAAGCTCACTGACTTGCCCGTCTTGCCAGGCTTATTAAGTGCCTAACCTAGCAAGTCAGGAAGGTATTGTCGTCCGCTCTAGGATCACCAGCGCCGACTATTGACCCATCAACGCAGCGTATGGCTCATTCTAACTCGAGATACCGTGCCGCAGAACCTAGGCAGGCACCAAGGTGACGAGGTAGGTACCTACCTTAGGACACAGAGCCCTGCGCTAGCGATCAATGAGAATCCCGACTTCTGAGCAGCCTACTTTACCTGTTCCGGAATGATAAAAATTACGGCATTTCTCAAAGGCTAACGTATAGGTAGGTACCTACCTATCCAAGCCGAAGATGATGAGATACGATATTTTATTAGCGTCGCAGACTAGAATCTGTACGCGGACTGCCTGCTTCTCTGAGGAGCATTATTAACAAGGTTTCTTTCTGGCAGGCTGAAAGAGGAGGATCACTTGACCTCCGGCTGAGTTAGGCAGCTAGTTTGCCAAACCAGCATGTTTTCCAATGCATGACCGGTCGTCCTAGCCATGATAGCTTGTAATTCAAAGCATACCTAGGTGGTGCCGAAAGCAAGAGCAGGTGCAGATGTGGATACACCTAGACGCAAGTTCGGCCAAGATGATGATATCGGCAATAACTGTGGAAGGGCGAGTTTAGGTAGAGCTCGTCACTGAGACAGGCGGGGCAGGCCGTCATGTGGGCCGTGCACGACACCCACATACCGTTAGCCTTCCGTCTGGACCTGAACGCCTTGGCTCCTATTGAAAATGATAACAATGCATAAGAGAGAGTGTCCGACCTAATATTATTCCGGGTGAGTCTACATTCTCCCTCGTTCCTTATTCTTCGGCCTTATTACCCCCAACATGCTCGATTCTGTCACCCGTCGGCGGATTCTGCCATAGTCATCAGAGACTCGAGCCGATTCCAAACAAAGCGGTTCCACAGAGGACGCGCCGTCTCGGCCTCGCTGCTGTGCTCCCGGCTAGAGCAGGCTAAGCTTCGGCTCTCCCACTCCAAGCCCGGGGCTCGGAGCCCGCAGTCACTTCACCACCACTGTCCAGCATACCCAGTTACCCACAAGTTACCCACCAGTTACCCACCCTGTCCACTAGAACTAGGTACTGGGGTGTCGCAATGGCTGATCAGCCCCAGGCGGCCAACCTCTCATGGGAGGAGATTACCACAGAGGATTTCAACCAGACTCTAGACAGGTATGGAAGTCTGATCCAGGCCATATCAGACACCAAAGGAGGTGAGCTTTTTCTCGTCTGATGGAGAGGGTGCAATGAGTGATACGTATTTAGTTCGTTCTTATTCAACTACAAGTGCTAACAGGATGTTACCTAACGAGCTGCCTAGCCAAACATGGACAGAAGACGCTCGCTGAGCTGGACCAGTACCGCTATGTGACCGCCCCAGGGCTTTTTGGTGGTGAGAGGCCGAAGAGGCCAATGGAGCTCGATGACATCAAGATGCTTGTCGACTGGAAACTGTGAGTGTCATGCAAAACCTCCTCAAAGCATGCTTGGTCACTCGTTCACGCGTCACTCCCCCAACTTGTGACGCACCTATTTCCATGACTCCCGTCTGCAACTATCGGTTACGTCATGGAGATGGCACAGCGAATTTGGTGACGAATGTCGACAAGTTGGTGACGATTGGCCCGGGTGTCAGCTGACCCTGCTTTCACAAAACCAGGCGTCACGGGAAGTTCAGGCCGACCCTGATGAAGCTGGTCGTGTCAAACGACGCAACCGCCGCGAGAAACACGGTCAAGGATGCCATTGCGCAGTACCGCCAGACCAAAGACGTGTCCAACGCGGTGGAAGACCTCTGCAAGCTCAGGGGCGTCGGCCCGGCCACGGCGTCGCTCCTGCTGGCGGTCCACGACCCGAACAGTGTCATGTTCTTCGCGGACGAGGCCTTCCACTGGCTCTGCTGCGGCGGCAGGAGGGATCCCATCAAGTGCACCCTCAGGGAGTACCAGAGCCTCCAGGGCGCCCTGGCGCGGCTGGCCGCTCGGCTGGGCATAAGGGCCGTCGACGTGGAGAGGGTCGCATTCGTCCTCATGAAGCATCAGGACGCCACCGACTTCGCCGCCGCCGTTGTCGGCATGGACGCCGGCATGGATGCGGCGAAGGGGAAGCTGGGGCCGAGATCAAGGCCCGCTGTGCTCAGGCGCAAGTCGAGCGACGAGAAGAAGAGGAAGCAGAGCGCCGGAGCGGACTCCGACGGCAATGCGGCTCCTGCTCCTGCTACTGTTCCCCCTGCTGTTCCTGCTGCTAATGGTGCTGGTGTCTCTGCTGCTGGTGTTACTGATGCTGTGACGGAAGAAACCGGCTTGAGGCGGTCGAAACGGGGGAAACGATAGTGACGAGGCTCAGGTCCTCGTCGTATGATGCCCCTCGTCGCATTGGATAAAGGGGAAGGGGAACAAACCAGGTTTCGGGAGGAGAAAGAGGAGGAGGAGGAGGAGGAGGAGGAGGAGCAGGTATGACGATCCACAATCTGGAATGTCGGGATGCCACGAAGGCAACAAATCCTCGGTGAGCGAACTTGCGAGGGCAAGAGTCTTGGAAGACGTAATACCTGCAATCTCGGATTCGACGGCGAGTCGTCCTCTCCTTTCTGCCAGAAAGGATGAAAGCGACATCTGGCACCATTCAGCACTCAGCGAGTCTCTTTCTGTATCATTGCCATCAACTCCCATCAGCCCTGTCCCCTGCTTGCCCGGCTCTACACTGCATATATATCATTTTGGCAACCCCGATCCGAAGGTGCAACAGTGGGAGATTGGCCCGGTTTGGCCGGTTCGGCGAGTAACACGATGCATCAAGCATTATTATTCCGCACCAGGTCCAGGCTTGCCTATCCGCACTGCAGCTGGTTATGGCGATGAGCAATCAGCACCGTACCAGTTTGTCCGAGGGAAGTTTATTTCAATTCATTCTGGGGTTTTTGGTGTTTTTTAATGGCAGGCTGGCACCCTGGGTAGCGGTCCATCGGCTGGACGGCCTGGGCAATACACTATACCGTAGAATGGCCTCCCGCCACCCCGGTCTGCCGGAAAATTTCCCATTGGTTTTCATTGGAGTGGATGGCGGCTCCCATGTGGGCTCTGCGTGGAGCTTCACAAAGCATTGATTAGCACGGCGTTGCGGGCCGCCTCTGCGGTATCAACAAAGCTATCACGACAAACACCTGCAGAAATAAGAGGTGTCTCACCATTGCTCCCTGCTATTGTCCTATTATTGTCCTATTATCCGTCGCTTCTCATCGTGTGCGTATGCGTACCGCAGTATCGTATCGGATGGGGGGTATAACGTGCTACAATAATCTGCAACCTCGGAAGATAACCAGAGCATATTTTGCCAAGGTCAAAAAGCGCCGTGGCCATGGATATACTCACTGTTGGACTCGAGGTAGTTACCCAAGCTCCCAGGCCAGAGACTGACTAACAGTCCCTACAGACTTCGTCAGACCCCGTTCCGAGTTTACACCACTCACATCACATGGATTGCCATGATAGCATGAAGGAACTTGTAGGAGATGAACCATTGTGGATCTACGGGCCCCTACGACCGGGACCACGTTCTCGTTTCCTTATTCTCATATCGTTGGTTTTAATTCACGTGTAAACGGAAGTACAACCCACAGCAAGTGTTTATACCACGGGTATAGAATCCGACCAATGGATGGAGACTTTGCACTACCGTCTCCCCTGCTGGGAACTCCGCATGACGGTATCTTGCACCATTCGGCTTCCTAGACTGGTTCAGATAAAGCCCACCACTACGTAGGTATGTAGTAGGCTGATAGGTAGGGGATAGAAAGAAGGAAATAAAGGAGGAAAGAGAGAGAGAGAGAGAAGGAAAGAAAGAGGGGGAAAGGGAGAGGGTGCTGTCGGCCCGGTCTTATCTGACCGACCCTCCCCTTGGACCCCTCAAAGCCACGACTCGACACTCACCGGTCCTTGTCGTCCGCAAAAGGATAAAGGCAACCATCCCGCCGGCCCCCTATGATACGTAGGTAGTAACAGTTCAAGGACAGAGGCGTCTCTTATATCAGTCATCTTCACACCCATCCAATACCGTCTTCCCCCGTCTACATGACAGTCTACGTATGCTCGTCAACATGGACCTCCCCAGCGGGAAGTCGGGCCCAAACAACAGCCGCCCGCCAACGCACCTCGAGAGGAACCCCCTCCCTTCCGTATCTGTCAGCGGCCAGCCCATACCCTTACACCCGCGCTTCGCACAGATCAAGCGGGCCCTGATCGCGGGCAACGAGGCGGCCGTGTCCCGTTCCTGGAAGCGACTGCTCACGGAGCTCCGCCGGGAGATCGACCGCGTGTCCGCCGCAGGCCCCGCCGTGATACCCACCATCGACTTCGCCCAGCTCACGGGCCCCCCCGCCGCCTGCGGGGGCGGCCCGTCGTCGTCGTCGTCGTCCACCATAATAGAAGGCTTCACCCGCGACCTCAAGCGCCGCGGGGTCGCCGTGGTCCGCAACGTCATGCCCGGGGACACCGCCGAGGCGTGGCGGCGCCAGACCGTCGTATACCTCGCCGCGAACCGTCACCCCAGGCGCTGCGACTGCCGCCCCTGCTCGAGGCCCCTTGACCAGCCCCAGCACCAGCAGCAGCAGCAGCAACAACAACAACAACAGCAGGCGGCCACCACCGCCCAACATGACTCACATATACGGGACGTCTTCTGGAGCCCGGCTCAGGTCCAGGCCCGCGTGCACCCGAACGTGCTCGCCGCGCAGCGGCACCTGATGCGGCTGGCCTGGTCGATGCCGGGCGCGCCACCCGGCCCGGGCGGGAGGGGCCCTCGTCGGCCGCCTCCCGCCGCACAGGCGCAGGCGCAGGCGCAGGCACAAGCCCGTCCCCTCCTCCTCCCCCAACAACAACCGCCGCCGCCGCCGCCCCTGTGCGCCTCCATCCCCGTGGTCTACGCGGACCGCATCCTCCTCCTCCCGACGAGGCCCCCCGCAGGAGGAGCGGACGAGGCAACAGCACGCGGGTGGAGAGGGAGGACGGCAGCGGCGCCGACGAGGGCCAACGTGGACAACGGCAGCGTCGAGCGATGGGAGCCGTCGGGCTACGGCGGCAGGGGCGGGGTCTACTCGGCGGTATTCGCGGGCTCGTGGGAGTCGTACGACCCCTGGGACCCGGGTGCCCGGCTGCGCGCCATACCGGACCTGTACGGTGGGTCCGGGTCCTGCGGCATGTTCCGCCTCTTCCAGGGCCTGCTCTCGTTGTCCAACGTCGGCCTCGGCGGCGGCGGTGGTGGTGAGGATCATGGCGCGGACGGTGATCATCCCGGTCTCATGCTGCTGCGCGTGAGCCCCATGCTGCGGCTCACGACGGCGTACCTCCTCCTCAGGCCTTTCTTCAGCCCCATCGTGGCCGCGGAGGATGCCGACGACGACGAGGAAGAGGAGGAGGAGGAGGAGGAGAAGGAGGAGAAGGAGAAGGAGGAGAAGGAGGAAGAGACGGCGAGGGTGAGGAGGACGCGCTTCCTCGACCCGGATAACTGGGTGCTTGATGCTGGCCGGGCCGCCAGCGACAGCAATATCGATAACAACAACAACAGCAGCAGCAGCAACAGCAGCGTCCTGCACGGCGCTCTGCCGGGCTACTGGCAGGAGCTCAGCGCGGCGCTGCACCCGCACCTGTGGCCCGGCACCGACCGCGAACCCCGCTCGGCCCTGGTGGCCCTCCCGCCCATCGGCGCTGGGGACTACATCGTCTGGCACCCGGACGCCATGTACTCCATCGGGTCTAGCATTCCATCCCCGCCAACTCCCCCTCCTCATCTGCCTCCGTTGTCTTCCCCTCCCACTTCACCATCTCCACTAGCAGCACCGCAATCGCAACAACAGGGACCACGAGGAGAAGCATCAGCAGAAACAGCAGCAGCAACACTTCTCTTCACGCCTCCAAGCCCGCTTACCCAGTCAAACGCCCTCTTCCTCGCCCGCCAGCGCAAGTCCTTCCTCCTCGGCTTCCCCGGCCCGGACTTCTCCTCGTCTTCATCCTCGTCCTCATCATCCTTCTGCTCCTCCCCCTCCACCACCACTTCGCCGTCCCATACCCCTTCATCGTCCCGGGGAAGCAACGCCAACAGCATCAGCATGAACAGCCTGGCCGCCAGGAGGGAGAGCGAACACGCCGGCAGGCCGGGCGTCCAGGACATCGCCGACGTCGGCGGGGAGGACGGCCTCAGGGCGATGGGCATGCTACCCTTTGAGGAGTGGGAGGGAGGGAAAGGAGGAGCGGGGAGGAAGGAGAAGGAGGAGGAGGGGAGGGACGTCGACGGGCCTACCGCCACCACCTTATCGGAGGTCGAGAAGACGGTCGTCAGGATGGCCAATGGGATTCTGTTCCCTGATCAGTTCAGGCTGCCGTGACTGAACCCCTCAACCCCTCGCCCCCTCCTGCATGAAGGGATGGTCGCCACATGTGATCATATTGCATGGCCTCTGGGATCGGCTGGAAAAGCCAACAAGAAATGGGGGGAAAATAAAAATAGAATAGAGAAAACGTTTAGTGAATTGCAGGCCTCGCGAGATCGATAAGGAGCATATTCCCATCTGTAAGCAAACAACCCGATTACTGGAAATACCTACTCAAACAAACTATCACCTCCCACAAAACCCCTGAAAATGCTGTGTTCTTCTCCCCTTTTCTTTCTTCAGCCATCGCCCTCCCTAAACAATCTACCCCTTCAACTCAATGAAAATAAGAAACCCCTTCGATCTAGCTCCTGAACCCCTCAGGCTCAGTAAGACACCACACACTACAGCCCCCATCCACCTCGAGCAGCCAACAAGCTCCACCCCGTGGGTCACTCCCTAACAAGACCTTCCTATAAACAAAGACTCTCGAGGACTTCAGCAAAAAGGGGAAGGAAGAGAATGAGAAAAAGGCGGGACATACACCCCAACCCAACCCATTCCCCACCCCAAAATCCCCTTTAAGGTCTACCACCTACCTATCCTTCTTAGTTGACCCGTCCTCCTGCGTTTTGCTGAACTTCTCCCCGAGGCTGTCCCACTCCCTGTGCAGGCCCTTACTCTGCTGCTTGAGCGCCTCGATGTTTGCGTCCTTGCGCTTGATCTCCTCCCTCAGCCTGGCGATCTCTCCCGGCGAGCCGGCCTCGGCCAGCTTGACCGCCTGCTTGCCCCCCTTGCCCTGCGTGTCCTGGCCCTCGAGCTGCTTGAGCTTCTCCTCCAGCCGGAGCACCTCGAGTATCATGGTGTAGGTCCGGTTCAGGATCAGGGAGAGGAACAGGGTGAAGCCGCAGAGGTACATGTTGCGCTGCGAGTAGAACTTGCGGGCCTGGACTTCGAGGCGCTCGTGGCCCATTATTGTCGAGCTGTTGGTTGCGGGGAATGTCAGGCGTCAGCGAGGGCTCCATGCATAGCGTCGGGGGAAGTTTTGGTTTTAGGGGGGCTGTGTCTATGTGCCTGCTGCGGAGGGAGTGGTTACATACGTATTTTTACTGTTCTCAGTCGCGGCGGCCAGCTCAAGCTGGACGCGATACACGCGGTTGACGCTGTCGATGAACAGGATCAGGATGAAGATGAACGTGATCTTCATCCCGTATTGTACTTTTGCAACGAGTGGATTTTCCGAGATGAAGCTGTTTGTTTCCCCAAGCCCGTCGTTTGTCAGCACCAACTAGGTAAACCTGCGGAGCCTGCATGGCAGCGGTGGAATGCTTCCTCTCCAGGGGGTAGAATCGACGTTGATGGGAAGATAGGGGAGCCCAAGGTCCGTACACCAGGCGGTGTGTGTATGCGTACGTGTCTATACGGCCCGACAGGAGGAGGTCCAACAAGGCAAGAAAGAGAGATCGGTGAGTGAAAGGCAGAAAACGTACGTGAACATCTTCCGTCGGATGGTGAACGGAAGCGGGATGATGAGCACCATGAACAGACCCATCTCTGCCATGAGCAGCATGAATACCTAAACCATCGTCGTGTCGTGGTGGCACCTAATCGTCAGCGTCGACTACAAATTGAGGCTTCCATGCCCTGCTTACCCCGCGCTGGTTGCGAGGTTCGACTGCGCTGCTCTGCTCCTTTGCCGACAACATCGTAACATTGCGAGCGGTCTCTGGCAGACTGAAAGATCAAATTTACGCGAGCAGAAAGGGACATACCAAGGTATAGTAGAGAGTCATCTTGATGAATGGACTTCAGTGTAGTCCGGAGAAGTTGGATAGCTTTCGTGAAGAGGCTGATGATGAGGGGAAATACGATTGAATGTTGTCTCGCGGGCAATGCGAAATCAAGCGTATCTCTGCGATTCGATTTGGGTTGACAGAAGAAAACGAGAGAAATAAAAGAGGAGTACTGGTTGAACAACTCGGCTAAGAACCAAGAAGTGCTAAATCGGTTTAAAAAGTTGTTGGGGGTCTGGTGATGGCAAAGGTGTCCAGTAGCTGCCTTGTAGACGAAAACACGTACGACTTGGTAGTGGGAGGTTCCAGCTTGCCTTTCCAGCTTGCCTGCCCAGGCCTTTGAGCTGAGCTGGCAGGCTGGGGACGTCACAACCTGGAAAGCTTGACGTGGAGTCGACAACGTCATCGTCGTGGCAGATGTGGCTTATGCTTGTGGCCTCGGGGATCACAGTCGCTTGTGGCTGGTGGGCTCGTCTAAAACTGCATGGAGAGACATGTGATCGGCAGTTGGACGATCCTATCGAATAAAGGGGCGTCTTATGGGGACGGGATTGACCTGGCGGTCTGGAAGTGATGGAAGTCTAATGGCCAATTTTGCGGCTAACCTGTTTCGAACTGTATGAGAGCTGTTGATCTATCTGCATTGAAATCGGCATCCCTTTCCGATTCTGAGTGTCCTTGTTCAACAACAGCAAGCATCCATTGTCAGGGACTCTGAAAGGCGTCAACACATCACAAAGACCGTCGGGCGATCAAAACGACAGTCCTTGCAAAGATACAATCCATCTATATTAACTTAAGAGCTTCGTGAAGCGCACTTTTCCCCAAACTAACGCCGTCGTCAGGTAAGTGTAGAGTTGAAGAGCGAAGACACCTGCTTCAGTGAGAGAAGAGAATCAACAAGAATGAGCAAAAGCCACAAACAAAGTAGAGCATCGCTGTAAAAGAGTTTTTGTTCCTGAGAACGTGACCCCTTCTTTTCTCATCAGCAAAACAAGACTACCCTCCGCTTTTCCTCCTCGTCATCATCATGGTCTTTTTCCTGCCCTCGCCGAAACCGCTGTCTCCATTCCTTTGCTCTTCGCCTCAAGGACACGAGTACCCAAAGCACAAAAAGAAGTCCTGTTCTTTGTAGGGTCCAGACAAAATCGATAAAAGAAAAAGCAAGATGACGCCCACGCCCTTTTATAATTTCCAGGCAGCGCAAGAACACAACGAAACATCCTCGGCAGTGCATGATGGCGGTTCAACGCAAATCGCAGAGATTGGACTCCCACCAACTGGTGAGTGGAGCAGTCCGAAATATCGGTGGATCCCGTCTTCCCCGCCTCAGCGACTGAAGAGAGGAGAAGGGAGGGGGAAAGGGAACGAAGAAAAAGAAGAAAAACGTAGCGCGCATGGTGTCTATAACCCTCCATCCCTTGACTCTCCCGTTTCGCCCCGACGGCACCAGATGTATTACACTCTAACAGGTGATGCATAGATCCGTAAACTCCCCGAGGGCGATCGAGGTACGAATGCATGCCCGTCCGTCCATCTTTTCCGGGTTTCCCCCTCTTCCAGGTCTATTCGTGTCGGCATGCGAGTGTGCAGAAAGAAAAGGGGGTTTGAAAACAGGACAGAATGGAACAACAGACGAGCAAGAAATCGGTACATTGTAAAGAAAAACAAAAGAAAGTCAGCGCAATGGTGTGATGCTCCCAAGCATGCAGTTCTAAGTCCGCGCACCCATGTCGAGTGGAGTGAGCCACTGTAAGCAACCAAAAGTTGTGAAGGGGGTATTATCAGTCTATCGGGTTTGGAGAACAGGAACGTAGGAATGGTGGGTATATGGTGCGCGGAAAGCGGTATAAAACTAAGCCGCTCAACTCGATGCAAGGGAACTCAAAGGAAACGCCAATGCCAGGAACGTGCAGAGGAAAATACATGGTGGGTGAAGCCCAGTGGGTGAGGAATCGGGTGGTTGATACAACGTAGGTTGCCCAAGACGGCGCTGCGAGCTGCCTCGGTGGTGTTGATTCGCTCATGCTCGATCTAAAGCATCGGCTCCTCTCCGATGTTGGGGAGCCCGTGCATGCTCAGATTCAGGCCGTTGCCGCCCATCTGGGTCTGTTGGTTCAGCATGGCAGCCGCTGCTGCAGCCGCAAGGGCGTTCTGGTGTTGCAGCTTGAGGTCTGGGTCGCAGAGGGGAGAGTGTGCCTTGTGCTGTTGCAGCTGTTAGATATGGGTTTGTGGATTGTTTTGTGAGAAGTCCTTGGGTGATGGATAGTGCTTACATATTTGAGGCCGTTTAGGTTCTTGTAACGCTTGCCGCAAATATCGCACTTGAACGGTTTCTCCTTCTCCATACCCATGGTTCCGGGATACGGCGCGCTCGTCTCCGGGTTGACAATGGAGAAGGTGCCGTCTCCGTTCTCGTGCAGCTGTTGCGTGGCGTGACCGTGGGTCTTGTGGTACCTGATCGACCAAGTCAGTAAGCACCATCCGATAGATAACCCGATACTCTGATCCCCCAACGGCCGCCCCTGGTCCCTTGCAGAGAGCGCTCAAAAAAAGTATAAAGAAGAAAGAAGCGCATTGGGGAGCGGCAACAAGGATAGTCACATACTTCAGACCGTTCTGGTTCTTGTAAGCCTTCTCGCAGCCGATAACGGGACACTTGTACGGCTTGTGTTCCTCCTGCATCATCATCTCCCTCATCTGCTGGAGAAGGGCCTGCGCGTCGGTGCCTGGGGGAAACTGGCTGACGTCCAGGTTGAACTGAGCCAACTGTTGCTGAAGGGCGCGCTGATTGTTCATCTGCTGTATCGGCTGCTGCGACCCGTTGGGGCTGAACAGCCGCTTCCCGGGGTCCTGGATGCAGTCCAGGTTGTTGCTATCGAACCCAAGCCCGAATTGGCTGTTCAAATTCATGTTGCCAAGGTTCATCTGCATCGGCATGCCTGGGATGTCGTCGTCCATGTCCTCACCCGAAGGGAAAGAGGTGTCGTGGCCACCGAACTGAGTCTGTGATCGCTGGGGCAAGCCCTGGTGTGTCGTCAAAGTTGGTGTGTTGACCGACGAAACGGTAGGATCTTGGAAGCCGAAATTGCCGGTAGATGGGGTCGAAGGCTGCGATGTGCGCATGCCCTGGTGGGCAAGGCCCGCACTATTCAGTTGCAGCTGCGGCCGTTGCTGCTGTCCGAACATGTGGCGGGGCTGCTGCATGATGCTCCTCTGATGGTCATCCATATCCATCGTCCCAACGGGGTCGTCCATCTCCATGTCGCCAACAGCGTCCATGTCGTCGTGCAGCTGTGACAAAGAGGTGCCGTGCTTCTGCGTGGCCGGCTGCATCCCCTGCTGTTGCTGCCGCATCATCTGCTGAATCCCTCCCAGGTTCATACTGATGCCCGTGGCCGCGCCAGTGCCCGCGCCCACGCCAGCGCCCGCTCCACTAGGCTGCCTCAGCTGTTGGCCTAGCTGTCCCTGTCCCTGAGCCGGCTGGCCGGCGGTGCTGAATCCTGGAGCCGCAGACTGAGCACGGGATGGCGTCCTCATGCTCTGCTGACCAGAGCCCATCTGACCAAAGCCATTGTTCCGCATCGGATCCGGTGCGTGGCTCTCTTCGTAGTGTGTCAGAAGCTCATGCATCGTCGGCCATGTCCTATCGCAACAAACGAAGTCGCGCATAAAGTTGGCCTCCAGCTTTGGAATGTATGAAGACGAGTGAAAGGAGGGAGATTGATGTGCCACGTAAGGCGACGTGCCAGTCATTTGCATCCTGTCATGTTGGCGAACGAATTCACTCATTTCCGGGTTAGCCATCGTATGATCAAGTAGGGATGGGGCGAATCGGACGAAGCAGGTGCCCGAAACCAAGCCGAGTCCGGATGCAGCCACAGGCGCAACCCGGTCGTCGATCGCCCGCCGCGATGAAGAAACTGTTGATTAAAATGAGAAGGGAGCTCATTGCTCGGGTGAACCATTCTAGAACATCTTGCATCGTGGGGGGTTGGGGCGCTAGAGAGAGCGTGTGCACGAGAGACAGAGCATAGCGTCCGGGGCGGCAAAATGATGAAATGAAAGAGGCGAACGAAAACACAGGAGCAGCAACCACATGACAAAGCAGAGTGAACGGGAAGTGAGGACTGGACTGAAGGGAAGGGAGATTGAAAGGAGTGTCTTACTCGTCCCGGATGAAGCTGCTGACCGAAAGTCCTCCCCAGCTCATGCCTCCCATCATGCTCCCCGCGAGAGACTCTCGCCTTGGGCGGTTCTCGCGGTTGGGATTGATCATGGAAATCGGCTTGGGGCCGGCGCTCACGAATGAGTCCTGCCGACTGCGGCCCATGGCTGATTCGATGGAGGGGCCGGCAGTCATGTCGAATGCTGCGGGATCCAGCGAGTGATCCAGATCGTCGTTGTTGCCGTGTTTTTGATAGTAATTAGAGTCCAGGTCCAGGTCAAAATGGAGATTTGAATTTTGGTCCTCGTCGACGGCGTCGAGCAGGACGAGGTCCTCGTCGTCGTCGTCGTTGGGGAAATAGCGGCTGCGATGCAAGGGCCGCTGTGGAAGTGACTCCCGCAGCGAGGTGGTAAGTGAGAGCGAGGTGGAGATTCCTATGAACTTGGTGGTAGAAGAGGCCGCAGGAATATTCGCGCACTCTTTTCCGGGCGACCTGGGCGTTGCGGGCTGTGGCGAAGGTGACGCCGATGGGGTGGATTGATGCAGCGACGGTGAAAGTGAGCGGGATGGAGAATGGCGGCGATGGTCGTCCATGTTAGAGGATGCGCGATAACACTTATTATTATTATTATTATCGGTCACCACCCTGCTGGGACTGGGATTGAGATTGGGATTGGGATTGGACCTGGGTTTGGGTCTGCTGGGTCGGGGACTGGGTCTGGCGCTGGAGTTGCTTGCCCGTCCACTGGGGTGAGTGCTGGGGCTGCCTGCTGAGCCCCGGTCGAACGGGGCCTCGGTACTTGCGCCAAACCAACCACGAAGGGCGCCCTTCATTCTCGCGGGCAGTTGGCAGCTGGCTGCCTAGGTAGGTGTTCCGCTGTGGGTGGTGTCTAGCGGCGCTGGACTCTAGGCGTTGGAAGTCTACCGTTGGTTCTGTACTGTGCTGAAGATACTGTACGGATCTGTTGCACGTAATGACTTAGTAACGCATGGTGTTATCACCCGAGCGGTAGAGCCGGAAATGAGATGAGAATAAAAACAGAGCGATGAAGGTATTCCCACGGTTGGTATTCGAAGGGGGGGGGCTTCGGACAAACAAGTGTTTCCTTAGTCCAGGGGATGGGGATATTGAGATGCTGAAGAAAATCTGCAGCCAGTCAGGAAGGCAGGTAAAGTAGGGGCGTACGGTAGTATGTTGGTAATATACGAGTCGAATTGTAGGAATGCTATGTCGATACTTTGCCCCCGCTTCGTAACTTTAGGCTGCCTAGGGGAAGGTACTCCGGCGCTGTTGTGTAAGTCGTCAATGACTAATGATGTCGGCAGGCACTCTCGAACGCCACGCAGGACTCGAGGTAGGTCAAATAGGCGTTGAGGCGGACAGCACACTGGAATCAGCAAGCAGATTTGAAAACTCCGAGGTTGCAAGCTTTAATAATCAGCGCGGAGGCCTCGGTATCACTCGAGCAAACAAGCGATGACTGAGGTGGTCCTGTTGTTTTGAAGCTGTTGTGAAATGGCGCGGGTGGTCGCAGTGACGAGGACGGGAAGGGACCGTCCAGGAGGTCATATATCAGGGAAGACCAAAGGCAATGCAGGCCGAGGTGCCAGCGGCAGTGCCCCGGAGGCAAACACCGGGATGGCTGGATGGATGGAGGCCGGGGTGTCTCCTGAAGGGTGTTGGGATGGGAAGCCACGGAGGCGACAGAGGCGGTGGGCGGTGAGTGGTCGATCAACAGCACCTAAGGACGCCGCAAAGTACGGATTACCTTGTTACTCTTCCCGATTAGGTAGCCGCGGACGGTACCACTACCTACTTTCCTTCCTCTAGTCGAGGAGGTATTTAAGGAGGTAGGTGATGTAGGGTAGGTAAGATATCGCCCTTCGCTCCTGCACTGTGGATAGGTGCAGCGCCGCAGGTTTGTATGTCGACTCGGTAGATGGGTATAATACTCGCAGCCTCTGATGAGAATGCGCATGTAGCGACGATAAATCTCCAGCAAACGGATGCAGGCGGGTATCTTAGGTGGGTGTGCAAAGACAGATTGGCCACAGGGCAGATGATGGAAGATGGGTTATAGAGGCACAGACGACAGCGATACCAGACAGCCAGTGACGAGAAGTTTATCCTCCTTTTGGTGTGTTCTCGTTCTCTGAGGTCTTAATACAAACGGATGGTGAGAGATGGCTCGGACCCGTTGGACACAATGGAAGTCAAAATAAAACTCAAAGTCATCTCCTTGCCAGCACTCTCAAGTCCAACCAAAGTATAGATTACCTTCAAAGGTGGCGCCCTGGTTACGCAAAGAGGCTAAGATAATTTTTTTGGCTAGAGTTGGATGCTCAGAACTCTCAGAAGCCAGGCAAGCCATGGGACATTTGAATTATACCATGGATCTCTCTCGCACGGTACCCAGCCGAGTACGAGTGGCTAGGTAAGGTGTGCAGTTGGCTGCGCCGATACGCTCGAAATGGGAGCTGGAAATTGGAATTGAGCGGCAGGCGGACGGAGACTGTTTGTTTTTCACAAGATGGGTTCATTGTCCATATAGCACAGCGCCTCGCTATCCAAGTCTAGTGAGGGTGACTTGAGATCGGAAACCCATTCGTGCCAGCGACTCCAATTCTTCGCTGTAGTAATATTCACCTGTATCTAGGAATTTGATCTCGTCGGACGTCTTTCTAGCCCGGATACCTGATACAGGTTGGTCAGTTATAAGGCTATAACCCTCCGTACGTACTTAGGTAGGTAATATACAACGGGACTCGAAGATGTGCGCCAGTGCACCTGCTGAGAAGCCTTCCTGTAACGGAGGGTCACCAGCCACGGTTTGCTGCAGCAACTGCAAATGCAGGTTAACAGTTTGGGCGAAGCTTACTCCTTGGTCCCAATCTAAACGCCTAGTCTAGGTGTCAGCCCTGTATTCCACTTGCACATATGTACATATATTTGCTAGGCTATGGGCGGCTTGCTTCAGGTTCGTACAAGGCTTGGATCAGATTGATATCGTCCACTCGCAATGATTCAGTACCGCCAGTTTTTGCTTTTGAGGTTATCCATTGCTTCCATGATCACTCAAATGATTCCACGACTCCTCGACATCCTCCCTAGGCACATCCTTATCTTAGGGAATTGATCCAAATGGTCTTGTGGACGGGCTGGGTGATTTCCAATTCCGACTCACGCCTGAGCCTGACGCTAATCTTAGGAGCCGACCTAGCGCGGCCAAGCAAACTCGGGCGGCAGCGGGTTGAGTCATAATCCGAACAAAGAATAATCCGACCGAAGAAGGGTCCCGCGCGATCCATACCACATTGCCCACCTAGCATGAGTCTTCCACACATAGGACTTATCGATCGCTTTGTCCTCTTCAACATGAATAGATAATAACTCCTTCTTCTTTCGCGCGGGGTGTGTTGACGATGGTAACTTCAAACTTCTTGAAAGCAAATACCGATACCGGGCGAATGACTCGGCTTTCGTTTCGAGGAGAGCTGCCTTGGCTGCCTTGCGATCCTGTCAAACTTCCAGGGGGGAGATCCAGACAGTTGGTCCCGCATTCTCGCTTGTCTCGCTTGGGGGGCCTAGTCGAATCGGAAGGGAAAGCCGGGAGCCCAGTAAGTGGGCATGTGGATTTTGACTCGGACGGAGAAGGTTGAGCGCGTGAGGGTGGATAGAAATAATGGACCAGAAAGCATGGAAGTCGAGTGAGGCCCCACGAGTGCACACAAAATTGGACCCCTAAGAATACGCACAGTGAGGAGCGTTTGAGCCGACACTGTATCCACTGCATGCTGCATGCACTGTATTCCGTATAAGGGACGGATCCGTACGAATTGCTCAACTGCTGGCAGTAGCCGGATTGGCAGATCAGATCCCACAATCCAATCCCAGCCTATTCCACTTATCCAACGCAATGGAAGAACTACCCTTTCAGGCTCCCATCTCAGAGTTGTCAGGAAGGATGCATACCTACGGAGTACGTAGGCAAGAAGGTATGGGAAGCCGTAACAAAATAAACCATGCGGGACAGCCCGGAGATGGAGATGGAGACTGTGGCGCCGGTAGGGTGGTCCAACAGACTCGAACAAAGTCATGCTCGCCTGTACGGATGGCGAATGTGAAGCACTTCGGTCTGGTCGTGCGTATCGAGAAGTACGTGAGTAAGGGATGGGCTAGAGGATGACAAGAGGCAAGGGAAAGTTAGCCACGACGTTGAGTCCTACTCACTAGTCACTACCTACGTACCTAGGTACCTAATTCTGGGCTTGCTAGGCAGGTAATCAGAAACAGGCATAGGAGTCATGCCTGCAGACGGTAGACAACCGCCGCAACAGAACCGACAGCAAGTCATCACCTACTATCTAATCCGTAAGTGGTTTCTTGCATGCATAGCCTACCTGCGAGAAACTGGGAACCGCACACAACACACCGGGAAATGATGCAAATGGCACTCTGCGATCACATCGCTTTGCATCTGTCCTCCAACTTGGTGAATCAAGATATTTGGGTGTCGAGCTCACTTTAGCTCCGCATGGCACTGTTGATCGCATCATTCATCCGGTCGCTTGCTTAACCCATCTAGGTTCGTACTTAGCGTCGATATCGATGCACTCTTCCCTGCCCGACCTCCTGCACCTACCATCTGCCTTCTGACCTCTTACGAGGGACCCTTGCGACGGCTCTTACGCAGTAAAGTGTGTCAAATTATAAGTGAGCCTACTCGCAGATGGGAACGAATAAGGGCTTCCACTTCGCCAGCCACGCACTCTCGGAGCGGGTCCACTAAGCCTTCAGCAACCTCAATACGACTAGCCTCAAAATGACTCCACCTTTCACGAATGAACAAAGGACATCCCACGCGAGCGGTGTCCGCTCGACCTTCTGTTGACAGCTGAAGTCAGTCATGGGATCCCTCTTCAGCGGCTCTCCCCTAGGTCCTTCTAAGCGGACTTGGCAGCGGCAATGTGTCGGTGAACAGACCGTCTCTTGTGGCGAACGAACCGAATATTTACTCTGTACCATTAGCCAAGGCGACGGACTAACTGCCACATTCGACCAAGTCAACAAACGTGCGCTTGGGTGAGACTAGCATCGCGGGAGAACGGGTCAACGCGAGACCATGGGCGTGTAGCCGGTGTGGAATAGAAAGGGCAATGAACGGAGCCTCGATTTACGCAGTGTGTTGCTTCAAACCTGATGGGAAACAATAGAGTTGGCCTGCTGGATTGCGCATCATTGCCATGAACACCCCCCATAGCAGATCGAGATAATAAGAGGTCTCAGGGGAAAAGCATTACCGGCGTCTGGAAGTGCAAGTGGCAAGTACTGTGGTGTGTCGCTCGCGTAGGCCCGATCCAAGGTCCCAATGGGCAACCCGACGGTGGGGTCTCTGCACAAAAGAAGGCTTCGAGAACCCTTCTAGACTGAGGGCCTTGAGCCCCAAAACTGGCGCAGGTTTCAGCATCGATCCCTGCGTATGTATGTACAAAGTACGTACTCCTAAGTATTCGTAGCAAGGATTAGATCGTCCATCAGGCGGTGTGATGACACCAGGGCCACTGGAACTGACACTGGCGAAATCGCCCGTGCCCAAGTGCCATGCCAGACTGCCAGCGAGAGTTTCAACGCGGCGTTGCCCATTCGACACCTCCCTCTACTTATGCAAATTCGTCTCCCTTTGCGACTGATCGCGCTAGAATCCAAGCATCCACAAGGCAAACCAGAATCCATTAACAGGTTTTCTCTGGTCGAGTCAATGGAACTTTGAGCCCCTTGCCTAGAACTGTTTGCCGTAATAAAAGGGAAGGTTCTGACTTCAGTGCAGTTCATTCGTGACGGCCGACGAGTCATGAGTCGTGACCTCTTCGTATCCGTCTTGCTTATTACCCAGCTACGGGTAAACTTACATTACTCTGCTAAGGTTCCTCAAACTAGTCAACAGAAGCTGGAGCGACGTGGATGCGAGATGCAATCTCACTCGGGTGTAAGCATCATGCGAGCAAAAGAATGCGCTTTGTTGGAGAACCTGACGCGGGTGCCCCGTAGCTGCCACAGGTTGGGCATCGGAGACCCAACGTCACTCAACGGCCAATTGTCGGCAGTCGGCAGTCGGTCTCGGTCGGTCGCCAGTGGCTCTCGGGATCTCCGTCGCCCATATAACTTCACTCTGGCATCTCCGAGGCGGGCGACTCCGATGTGTTCAAATTGGTAGAGCTCTGGAATGCTTCGAGGCTCGAACGGTGACGAGACGCAACCTTAGCCTTTAGTTTGAACTTACCGAATCCCCAAGCATTTTATTTGCGACTCTTACTGCTGGCCATTCAACCGATGGGAGGGATCAGAGATATCCATCTTACACCCCAAACAGCGAAGTTTCCCCTTGGTTCAAAGTTTCTAAAATCCCAACGGTAGGCACTGAAAATGCTGTTCATACAGAGTGCATACCTTCGTACCATTAGTACGACAGGGTAGCGGCGTGCAGTTATCACCATTCCTCAGGGCCACCCGAAAAGGTGGCTAAACATCAGGTCATACATATTGCAGTGTTGCACTAAGCCTCGCCGAACAGCAAACAAGACACAGCTGTTTATTGCAAGCATCGCCGAAGGAAGCACCTTGTGGACGGCGACGATTTAAGTAGTTTTGACCCGGTGAAGCCACAGAAGAAGGACATCTGGTGCTGCTGAGTATGGGCAAGGTATTCCTATTCCTCCCGGTACGGGATGTCACGGATGGAAAGGCAAAGAGCCATCAGGGCTGAACTTGCTAACTTCTTGAGGGGCGGACGTGAGACAAACGAGGCAAATAAGCCACGTGAAGCAAGGCAGAGTTGGCAGTCCAGTCCCCGGATTTAAATCGGGGTCCTACGCGACGGTACGCCCTCCCTGCAGCCACAGTTTTGGCGCTGGTGCGGGCTCATGCGGGGGGCTCGCTCCAGTCCAGATCCCGAAAATCGTGTAATCATGGCCTGACGTCCGGTTGTCGGGATAAAGCCAACAGCCTTTCATTAGTTTTGTACCTGAGTGAGCAGATGGACGGAGCATTACTGAAATCCTTCTAGGATATAGAGATATAAAGATTCCTTCTTCATTCTTAGGGTGTGCATTTCCTTTGATTCGTTTGACCATTCGTTGCTCTTGGTAGCTTGCAGAGTTTACGGATTACAGAGCTTGCCCTCCGTGGCCCTGACATCATAGTTACGAACTAGAAGTTGCAGATCGGCAACGAGACAAGCGGGAATAAAACATCTCATTCCTCCAACAACGGGCACGCCCAACCGCATCGCAGCGAAAGCGATACCACGCAACGCACGAGAACTCGGTCGAAGAACCGACGCAATCAACTGATACAACTAAGAGAGAATCGAAAGAGAAACCCCAGACACGCACAAAAATGAAGATCATCAGCAAGGAGGAGGAGGAGGCCCACTACGCGGCCGTCGTCAACGGCGGGCTCAAGGGCGGCGGCGTGGGCCTCGCGCTCGGCCTGGCCGGCGTGATCGGCGCCTCGAGGCGGTACCCGGGCTTCCGCTCGCTCACAATCCCCTTCCGGTCGTTCCTGGTCACCTCGGTGGGGACCTTCGGGGCCATCGTGGTGGCGGAGCGGGCGTCGATCAACTTCGCCAGGGCGCGCGACCCGATGAGCGGATATAAGGACGTGACGCAGCGCGCGGTCGACGAGATGCACAGCAGGGACGACGCCCGCTCCAAGATGATGGAGTGGGGCCGCCAGAACCGCTACACCATCGTCTTCACCTCGTGGATCGCCGCCATGGGCATCGCGCTCGCAATCGTCGGCAGGAACAGGTACCTCTCGACGGCCCAGCGGCTGGTCCAGGCCCGTGTCTACGCCCAGGGCCTGACGCTTGCCGTGCTGATCGCCACGGCCGCCCTCGAGATGAAGGACGCCAAGAGCGGCAAGGGGCGGTGGGAGACCGTCATGGTCGTCGATCCTGATGACCCGGAACATAAGCGGATGATCGAGAAGAAGATCCACAAGGAGGAGTACGAGGGCCAGGACCTGTGGATGGGTGAGCTTTCCTTCCCGCTTGTCTATGTTTTTTCTCTGTCATGTCTGACGAGGAACCCTCATGCTGACTACCGCCACACTACAGACATGGTCGCTGCCGAAGAGCGCAGGTTAAGCGCAAAGAAGGAGCAGAAGGAGACTGCTGCCAAAACTCAGGCCACTGCGGCCCAGTCCCAGTAAACCCCTGCAGTTCTCAATCAATTTTGGTCTGCTTTGAGAGATTGTCACTTGTCCTCCGCCATTCAGCAGGAGATAAGTCACTCGCACCTTTTGGCGATGCAGGCAGCTTCGCGGGTTGAAGATGAGGCGGCCAGCAGACGGTACCCATTCCCAGTTTACTAGGGGCAAAAAGCATGAAACGGCGTTCCTGGAGTCCATTTCCTCTTCCTTAAGTTGGGCGGTCTTTATTCACTCACCGTTTACTTTTTGTGTAACGACGGCGGCATGAGAGATGGGGGGCTCTAATCGAGTGCAACGCCCTGGGGACATAAATCATCATCATAGAATATCCTACTGTAGAATATTCGCTAGGGGCGCAACGAAAAGGAAACACACTTAGGTAGACAAGAACATGTGAAAAGAAATTGGATAAGATCATCGAGAATCATCCCTCCGAGCCTCCCAGTCATAAAAACGAAAACACCACGAGCCCTGCATCTGCCACTTATCCAACCAGTGGGATAGGCCTCTAACCAAACCTCTACGGATCTCCTCTTCGATATACAAGGGCGTAGGTGAGAAAGACGACCTTGACAATTGCAGGTAAACCTCGCACGAGAAAGCGCAACGCACTTTTGACACCTTTTCCCTCCACGTCCTGTACAGCGTGCCCCAACAACGGATATCAAAAAGAACATGTATATAAGAAAACCCTGATCATACCCCGTAGGTACGACGTCCCTCGGCCACTCTTGGTCCAACCAACAACATAGTGTGCCGAGCCCTCAACCTCTCTCCTTCCCTCACCCACTTTCCCAACCCAATCAAACCTCTATGCTGAAGTGACTGATCTGCGAATAGTAAGCATGAACGGCCAGCTCGAGGAGCCACACGTCCCTAAAGACCTCCCCGCCGTCGAAGCCGCCGATGACGAAGATGCGGCTGTCGTACAGCACCGCTCCGTGGTATCCCCTCCCGCTGGGCGGGAGGCCGTAGACCCTCCTGCGGTCCCACGTCATGGTGACGAGGTTGAGCAGCAGCACGTCGTTGGAGTACTGGTCCCCGTCGTGCCCGCCGATGACGAAGAGGTAGCTGCCCACGATGGTGGCCGTGTGCGAGAGCCGCCGGTACGTCTGCGGTATGTTGACGCCCCGCCAGGCTCCCGTCTCGATGTCGTACACCCACACATCGTTGAAGCACTCGTTCCCATCCGACCCGCCGAACACGATCACCTTGCTGCCCACGATGTTGGCGGTGTGGTAGCCCCGCGCCTTGGGCCGCACCTCCTTCCCGTTGATGAGCGCCCCGGCGCCCTTCCCCCTGTGCGCCGCCTCCCCTCCCGCCGCCGCCGCCGCCGCTGCTGTTGCTGCAGCCGCCGCGGCGGCGCTCACCCCCTCGGAGCTGCCATGGACTTGCTTCCAGGCCATCTTGTGCATGTCGCTCACGTCGAGGCGCCAGACGTCGTTGAGCGCGCGGACGCCGTCGCCGCCGCCGAAGACGTAGATGCCGTTCTTGTACAGGCAGGCCGTGTGGGCCCTGCGCTTGCTGGGGATGCGCTCGCCCAGGATGCGCGGCTTGGACCAGCGGAAGTTGATCGTGTCCAGCACGTAGACGTCGTTGTAGTAGGTCGGGCCGTCCCCGCCGCCGAAGACAACCAGCTTCTTGCCCACGGCCGTGCACGTCATGGCCCGCAACGGTATGGGCACCTCGCCCACCACCTGGGGCGCGCTCCAGTAGAAGGCGTCCGCGTCGAAGACGTATACCTGGTTGAAGCACGTCCGGCTGTCGCACCCGCCGAAGATGTACACGTTGGACCCGATCATGGTCGTCGTGTGCGCCCGCAGCGCTGTGTGCGACGCCCCGCTCACGGGCGCCCGCGACCAGTACATCCCCGATGAGGGCGCCGGTGGCACGTCCGGAGCCGTGCGGGGGTCGATGAGCGGCGGGAACGGGGTGTGGGTGGGTTGGTGTTGGTAGTGATGGGCCCTTGGGTGGCCTGGGCGTGAACCGGAGCCTCGCCCGGCTGATGCGGCGCTGCCGCCTTTCAGGCTGTTTGTTGCTGAGGGGCCTGGTGATGATGTCGTCGGTGGGCCGCCGCCTGCTGATGCTGCTGTTGTTGTTGTGGTTGTTGCTGTTGCTGTTGCTGTGGATGATGGACCAGGAGTGTTGTTTGCTGATGACCCTGGTTTTGATGCTATCGCGGATGTCGACCGCATTCCCGTCGGCCGCCGCGTCAGGATGGACATGGACTCCTTATCCACGTTGTTATTGTTGTTCCCGGAGCTGTTGTTGGAGTTGGGCCCAGTGCCGGTCCGGGCCAACGCCACAGCCTCCGAGCTCTCAGCGGTCGACCCTCCTGCTCCGCTTCCGCTTCCCCCTCCTCCACCACCTCCTCCGTTATAGTAGGGCCCGCTATGCGGGTGGAGGGACCTCGATGACGTAGGCGTCGCGGTCGCCGTGCTCGTGGTCGATGCTGTGCTAGTCGTGGTGGTAGCCGAGAGCAGGGACGTCTTGCTCGATGCTGACACCACCGACGGCGACGTAGACGAGGCCGACTGCGAGCGCTGGCGGATGGACAGCTCCGAGGGCTTCCGTCTGCGATCGTGGTTGCTCTTGGTGGAGAGGTGTCCGGGGGTGTGGGAGCGTGTGACGGGTGGTGCTCGCTCCGTCAGCTCGCGGGGCTGTCCTTGGCGCTCCTCCTCGTTTTCGTCTTCGTCGTTCCTGTCTCCTCTGGCAACTCCTTTGCCTTTGTCTCCTCCTCTATCTCCTCGTTTGCCCTTGTCATCTGGATTCTGGTCCACTGGGGACACTGCCGTCGTTATCTTCTGTGACCTGACGATCTTGGTTTGGAGTGGGGAGCGGGTTGGTGGTGGATGCTGCTGCTGCTGCTGCTGTTGTTGTTGTTGTTGCTGTTGCTGTTGCTGTTGCTGTTGCTGGTGCTGGTGCTGGCGCGGGTTCTGGCTCGACGAGTGTCCGTGCTTGTTCGCGCTGCTCCCACCACCACTGGTCTTGCTACTGGCTTGGTCAGCCATCGTGGCTGCCCGAGCATTTTCTGCCAGGCGGGCAGTGCGCAACGCAATGACAATTGGGGTAGGTATACCCAAGGTAGAAAGAAAATAGTAAGTGGGTTCAGAGACAGAAGGGCTTTATGAAAGGGAGGGACGGTTTCTCAAAACAGGCGACAAGAGGAGGTGGAATTGACTGCCAGCAGAGCGGACTTTTTTTTGGCCGTTTTTTAAATTTTTCTTTGTTGAATGAGCAACGAATTGGGAGGCCTGTGACAGTGACCAACAACAACAAACTGTTATGAAGCACATACCAACATCAGCCGCGGGACCTGGTGGAGGTCGCAGGTCCAATGTGAGATCGTGACAAGTTGCAACCTGCAGCCCGCCCCCAAAAGCCTCCATGCGAGCGGGCCCTTGCATGCGGGCGCTCAAGTGGAAGTGGAGTGCCCCTGAATGGCCGGCCCTGCCTGGCCGTAGGGCCTTTTCTAGGCTGGCATGACTGGCTTGGAGGGGCCCCCCTCTTTATTCGCACTTCCTCCGTACTACGGTACCCCATACAGACTACCAGGTATGGAGCATCTCGTTGAAATGTCAACGAGGCGTAAGTCTGTGTGACAGCCCTCAGACCGCGAAACCCCACCTGGTCACCCCTTCTCGAGGCCATCGGTATTTGTCTCAACTGTTCGGATAGTGCATTGTTCATTGTTATGCATCATCGCAATCAAAAACCACAAATTGCTCGGGATACTACATGCGGACTAGAGCCTCGAGATACGGGATGGCCTTCTGCCACCTGATGCTTCGATATGAAGGACAATCGAATCGAACGTCAGTGGGATCATTGAGCATCCTCCTATCTTAGATTGGAGTTCCAAGTATTGCTGGACATGCAAGAACGTACTCCTCACTGCGTAGATGTAGCCCCCCGTTGCACACATCCATGTGTCAAACCCCCTCCCTTCCTAGGTCCGCAGGTAGGTAGAGGGAGGCTTGATAGGTCCATCCCGGGCTAACACCGATTCCTACGGTCTCCAGATCTGCAGTTCTCGGCCAACCATCTTCAGTGGGGTGCAGTAACTGGAGTTCCCGCGTGCGACTGTAGCACGAGGGCTTCCATTTTGGTAATCACGGCACTCTGGTATGCCGAGAGTGAGCACTGAATTGTGAGCCGAACCGACGAGATGCAAGTCTATAATTATCATAAACTTACTCGGATGTGATCCTCTGGGCCTGCAACCTAATACAATGGAATTCTCAAACAATTTGGTGGTACGTATCACTCTCGGCTCCCTTTCGCCGATTGCCATCCCTGTGGGCCTATCCGGAGTCCCTTGTGCACCGTGGCGAGACTTGGTGAGTCGCGGTACACAAGCTTAGCTGTAGGGAAGAGTGGGGTTCCAAATTAAACCTCCAAGCTCCATCCGGACGATTTTCACACAAACAAGCACACGAAGCTCAACCCAACCCAAATGATCCATTCACAGGATATATTGAGGCTGCTAAATTTGTTCCACCCTCAGGTGATCCAGTATTTTCGTGAGGCATTACGCAAGGACGAATTAGAAGAGAGGGCTTCTAGGAACAACTCTTGGCGTTCCAGCGTTCAAGTCATTCATTGACGGCCACTTAGTGGACTCATTCCCCAAACCAAGCAGGGTGGAAGCTCACAGTCCGGCCCTTGGATTGTACAGAACAAACCAGGCAGAAAGATGATGACAGATGAGAAGAGCCCGCCGGCCCAGCAGCCTGGATCAAGTGGTGAGAAGCGGGCAGGCCAGGACGACAGTGAAGAACACACTTCAAAGAGGGTGAGGGTTGAGGAAACCTTGGCCAAGGAACATGAAGCCTCGAATGGGGCCAATGGGGCCAATGGGGCCAATGGGAAGATTGCAGACACCAGATCTGAACCTAGAGAACGCACCAGAGGCCAAGCCCCTATCAAGGCGGAGTAAGCGAGACCACGAGCGGCTCTGGCTGCCCGCCCTCCTTCTATCCGCATAGATTGCACATCCATGCTAACAAGGACAACGAGTGTAGATATTTGGTCACTGTAATCAAGCCACAATCCGGAGATGCCAGGGGTCAGGGCGACGGCCCCGACGACGATGCCGCGGAAGAGGGCAGGGCGTTGCCGACTGGAAGATCCAGCGGAGATCGCAACGGCGCCGTGAGGATGGGCAAGAAAAACAAGCAGAAGGGCGCAAACAAAGACCGCCAGTTCGGCTTCTCGTCCGACAGCATCCGGCTGTGCAACAGCCGCTCGATCTCGGACGAGTCTTCTCCCAAGGAGTGCAGCTTTGGCGACCGCTGCAACCTCTGCCATGACCTGCGCAAGTACCTCGCCGACGGCCGGAGGGGAGACCTGCAGACTTTCGACGGACAGTGCCCCGTCTGGGAGGCGAACGGTTGGTGCCCCGCTGGATGGAAGTGCCGATTTGTAAAGAGCCACATGAAGGAGGTTGAGCGGGAGGACGGCAGGAAAGAGCTGATCCTCCTCAGGGACGATAGCAGGAGGCCTGCACCCGGGCCGGGCACTCCTGTTCGTGACGACGACTCGTTTGGGGTCGTGAACGTTGTGTCTGGGGAGGACAAGCAGGCGATGTCGAGGAAGAAAATCGACCTCAGCATGTCGGACAAGTACATACAGTGGATGGAGAAGCACAGTACACTGATCAAGAAGATGCACAACGCGCGTACGGACGACAAGAGAGAGGCGGGCGAGAGCCTCGACGACCTCCGGGCACAGTTCACTGAGCCCCCTCTGTTACCGTCCGAGAAGCGGAGAATTTACTTCGGCCGTGAGACGCCCGTCTTGGCCCCCCTCACAACTCAGGGCAACCTCCCGTTCCGCCGTCTCTGCGTCGAGCTAGGGGCCCAGGCCACATACTCGGAGATGGCGATGGGCCTCCCCATCCTCCAGGGCCAGAAGGGCGAGTGGGCCCTGATGAAGGCGCACAAGTCCGAGACGGCGAGCCCGCGCTTCTCGCCCAGCCCGGACCTGCCGGAGTCAGTCGTCAAGCTGTACGACAACTCGCGGGACCTCAAGTTCGGCGCCCAGATCTCGGCGAACGCGCCGTGGGTGGCCACCAAGGCGGCGCAGTGCCTCTCGACCTACGTCCCGCACCTGCGCCTGATCGACCTCAACTGCGGCTGCCCGATCGACATGGTCTACAAGGCGGGCGCGGGCTCCGCCCTGCTCGAGCAGCCCAGCAAGATCGACCGCATCGTCAGGGGCATGAATGCCGTCTCCGGGGAGGTGCCCATCACGTGCAAGCTCCGGGTCGGCGTCAAGGAGGGCTCCCCGACAGCGCTCAGGAACATCGAGCGCATCGCCTTCGGCTCCCCGGACTTCGCCGACAGCCTGGGCGCCCCCGGGTGTGCCGCCGTCACCCTGCACGGCCGCTCCAGGCAGCAGCGGTACAAGCGGCCCGCCGACTGGTCCTACATCGCCGAGTGCGCCGCCCTAGTCCGGGGATACCGCGACAGGCGGGACGAGCTGTCGGACACGGCGCGGGAGGCGGACCCGAGGACGCTGCCGCCCGGCGGGTGGATGTACTTCCTCGGCAATGGGGACTGCTACTCGCACGAGGACTACCTCCGGGCCGTCGACGCGTCCGACGTCGACACGGTCATGGTGGGCCGCGGGGCGCTCATCAAGCCCTGGCTGTTCGAGGAGATCGAGAAGGGCCAGTACCTGGACAAGTCGTCGTCCGAGCGGCTGGGCTACGTCGACAAGTTCTGCCGCTACGGCATGGAGGCCTGGGGCTCGGACGAGATGGGCATCGGCCTGACGAGGCGGTTCCTGCTCGAGTACCTCAGCTTCGCGTACCGCTACGTGCCCGTCGGCCTGCTGGAGCACCTCCCGCCGCATATCAACGACCGCCCGCCCGCGTACAGGGGCAGGGACGAGCTGGAGACGCTGATGGCGAGCGACAATTACAAGGACTGGATCAAGATCAGGTGAGTGCTGAGACGTGTGGTGGTTTCCTCCTCCCCGGCTTTCTTCTGGTGTACGAGCCACACGAGTTTGGACTAATCGAGGGCCGTCTCGTTGCTACACAATAGTGAGATGTTCCTTGGGCCGGCGCATGAGGGCTTCAAGTTCCAGCCGAAGCACAAGTCGAATAGCTACGAGTCCTTGGAGGCTGAAGGCTGAGCATAAATAGAGGCTTTAAGGTTTAGTCTATAGCTGGGGAAGAAAACGGACGAAGTAGGCTAGGTCTGGAGAGGGTCGGTCGTCTTTGAAGAGGGCACAGCATACACAGCGCCGGTACTGGAAATATCTTAGGTCAACAAAAATAGGGGGGGGGATGTCGATGTGAATTAAGGCAGATCGAGACAGTAACCGCATACCTACCTACAAGCATATAAAAGGTCTAAGTCAATGCCGAAAGGGATCCTTCACGGTTAGCATCTGTCCAGGCATATAGACAAGTCAAGTCTACTAGACCAAAAAGGGGACTCAAAGCAGGAAGCCATGAGACGGTTCGACCCAGCTCCGGTTACAATCTGGGTATACTCATCAACGAGATGTGATGTCACGACAAATTATTCACATGGCCTTAATTTTATCCTCTTGGCTCTCCATTTTACTGGGCATGTGCATGTATTACCAACACCATGATTCCCAACGGACTAAATAGAGAGTAAGTGAAGGGACAGGCTCACTCTCCGTGTATCTAGCCAGAGCCTTGAATAAGGGATAAAAGCAGAACGAACAGGAAAACGCCTTGCAATGCCCAAAACCGTCGGTCCATCTGGTCTCTCTCTTTCTTGGCCCTTCCTTTGTTTTGTTTGCCTAACAGCCTCCTTCGTCAGAGCATGAATCGTGATAATAAACCTCAATCCAAGGGGGACACAGGAGAGAGGCAAATGAGGTAAGGGAAGCGAGGGAATGGCCAGGAGGAAATGGAAAACAAGCTGGAAAACAAAAAGAGAATACAAGGAGACTGCAAAGGGGACAAAGAAGGTCCAACCTCTCTGTCTTATGCCAATGGGAGCGATCCTCTTCCTCTTCATGGATTTGTCGACACAAGGAAAAGCATCGAAAGGGGAAAAAAAGTAAAGAGGGAAAGAGGAGAAGAAGAAAAAACCTGTTCAATGAAAATTTAGCTGCACCTAACCTCACCCACCATCCCCACCTAAGTAAGCTCCATCCCCTCGTCATCATCCGCCTCGCTCTCCATCATCTGACTAGGCTGGCTGCTCATGCTCTCCTTCCTCCGCCCGTGCATGCCGCCACCCCCTTCCCCGTCCCCGCCGAACCTCCCGTCGGCGGCGCTGCCCAGCAGGTCGAGCTCCTCCCCGCCCACGACCCGCCCCTCCATGTCGATCTCCTGGCTCAGCTCGACGAGCGCCTGCCGCGGCAGGCGGAGGAAGCCGCTCGTCCGGACGATCCGCCCCCAGTGCGTCAGGCAGTAGCATGCCGCCCTCTTGCGGAGCCAGTCCTCGTTGGCTAGCCCGGCCCGGTACCAGATGATGCAGGCGTGGTCCACGTCCAGCTCGCGGGCCAGGCGGTTGACGCACAGCAGGCGCAGGTGCGGGATGCCGTAGATGTTGGACATGACCAGCAGGCCGGCGATGTCGCTCAGGTCCGTCGAGGCGCCGCCGCCGCTGTGAAAGTTGTGGTGGCTGCTGCCGTTGCTGCTGTCCAGCCCCGCCCCCATCTCCTCGTCCTCCTCCGGGCTGGGGTCGATCCGGTCCGTGTAGAGGTAGTAGAGGAACGCCTTGACCACGCTGTAGGGCTCCGGGATGTGCATCTTCTTGGTGTGAAACTCAGCCATCTGCGACGCCCAGAGGCGTCGGAAGTGCGGCCATCGCGCCTGCAGGATCAGGCGATGCACGTGGATCGGCGGGCTTGTGGGAGTGTCGGGCGGCAGCCAGGGTTGGTCTCCTGCTTGCTGTTGCCGGTGATGGTGGCCTTGGCTGTGGCTGTGGCTGTGGCTGTGGCTGTGGCTGTGGCTNTGGCTGTGGCTGTGGCTGTGGCTGTGGCTGTGGCTGTGGCTGTGGCCGTTGCCGTGGCCAGCGGGCGGCTCGTCCCCCGGCCGCACGAGTGCCGACCCCATGATGTCCTCGTCGTCCCACTCCGAGCTCAAGGCCGTGATGACGAAGTCCGTCCCGCTGCCCGTCTCGGGCGGCATGTTGAACAGCTTGGCCAGGTCGGCCCCCAGCCCCTTGGATGCCCGCTCGGCGACGCGGATGCGCGACGAGGGCCGGTTGAGCTCCGTCCCCACGCGGGGCTCCGGGGTCAGGTTGTTGCCGAGGAAGCCGTATCTCCGCAGGTCGATCTCCATGATGTCGCTCAGATACTCCTCCAGACCGTTGGCGCCCAGCTCGATGGCGCCCTGGTCCGTCGGGCAGCCCAGCAGCCAGGCTTTGGTGCCGTCCTCGTTGAGAGTGCAGTAGTGCCACCGGTAACCCGACTTAAAGATCTCGCGGCCCTCTGCCAGTTTCTGCCACCGCAAGCTGCTAAGGTCCAGCGCGGACAGCGTACATTCCTTGCTTGTCGCTGGCGCGGTCGGGGTGACGAAGTCGAGAAGGGTCCCCGAGGAGTAGACGTGGAAGTGGATGCCGGAACCCTGTGAGGGTATGTTTGGGCCCGACACAAACTTGACCGCCGAGATGGCCCCGGGTGCTGCCGGGGCGTACGACTTGACCTGGAAAGAAGGGGGGTTGACCTGCGCCGTACGCGAGTTTGCCGCGTAACCGGAGGTGCCCACCACGGGAGACTGTGCCATCGAGTAGGGAGGCCTGGGCGAGTGGCTGGCCCTACCAGCCATGCCCGACATACCCGACATACCCGACATGCCAGACATGCCTGGCATGCCCGACATGCCCTGTCGGTCCAGCGAGCCAACTTGGGGTGGAGACTCGAATGCAGGGCTCCCCTTAAGATCGAGCCACCACAGGTCGCTGACTTTATCCATGTCCTCGCTAAGCCCGCCAAACACCCAGACTCTGTCGCCCCTGCAAACAGATATATATGTGTTAGTTTGTAGTCTGTCCACGACGCTCTGGGTATCTTTGTATTAGGGAGAGTAGAGCAGGTTAGCTGAGTTAGCATACCATATATACGCGCTGTGGTCAAACCTTGCGACAAACCGCCACGCCCTCGACCATGTGAACGTCTTAAGGTCCAAGAAGCAGATGTCGTCCAGAACGTAGTTGTCGTGACCCGTAATCCCGCCAACTATGAACAGCTTATCCTCGTGGAGGATTGCAGCATGCCGCGCTCTGCCCTTGGGGATGGGACCCGACACCTGGGGTTGCGTCCAGTGTGCCGTCTTCAGATCGAACACTATCAGATCCGAGAGGTATGTCCTGTGCTCGTTCTCCCCGCCAAAGACCAGCAGCTTGTCCCCCTGGTAGAGAGTTGCAGTGTGGCCTGGATTCATCGGATTCGGTTGTTAGCATGGCTGATCACGACGGCGTCCTGAAGAAGCAAGTACGGATGCAGGAGCGAATGCGGAAAGGCTTACCCATGCGGACGCCAGGGATGTCTCCATAGTTGTCCACCAACGACCACTGCAGGCTGACAAGATCTAGCCTCAGCACATGGTTGTACACCTCGTCCGTATACTGGTCGAAGCCGCCAAAGGCATAGATCTGATTGTTTCCGCAGTACGTAACCGATGCGTTGACGAGGCATGCCGGCCTGTTGCCTAGTGTGCGGGTAACTTTAGGCCGGTATCCGTCCGTCATGCCCCGAGGCTTCATCGGGGAATTCGACATGACATAGGTGTTGTTGGAGGACGAGCCTGCGGAACCGAGCGATATGGTCGAGTTTTGGGAGGGCGTCGAGGCTGAGGCGGATGGCAGGGGCGAGTTGCTGGGTATTGGCATCGCCATCTGGGGGGTGTTGCTGATGCCGCCGAAGAGTGACTGGGATTGGGATTGTGTGGAGGCAGGGTGCCCGGCGGGCGTGCCGGGTTGTTGGGTCATGTCGGTTGGCTGGTGGCTGGAGTCTTGCCAATAGATAAAACAAACGCAAAGACTATGAATTCATTTGTACGCCAGGCATAGGAGGAATAGGGGGATAGGAAGGAAGGAAGGAAAGTTTTCCGTTAACCTGGTTAGGATTTCGTTGTTTGTACCCGCCAACACACATGAAGGCCGGATTCCGACCAGTCTTGATGAAGGCTGTCAAAATTGTCAAGCGGGCTGTGACTCCCGGCAGGAACTTCGAGAGGGATTAGGGAAATATCCATGGGGCGTCGGGGAACAACCATTCTGTTTGCGGCAAGGCTCGCAGGGGCGGCCGTGCGGTTGCTTCAGCCCCCAAACGCCATAAAAGCGCCAATCACAGTGGCTGCTCGGGGGCGATAAAATTTATTGTTGGGCCCAGCTGCACATGCCTAAAAAGGTAGCGCACAGGCCAATTGTGACCGCCCTCCCCAAAAGAGCGAGCAGGGGTTTGAGAGTTAGCCGTTGTTGTGCCAACAGTGGCCTGTGCTGATGGAGTAAACAATAGAGTTAAAAGGCGGCAGTCGCCATGCTCTTTCACATCAAGACAACCTCCTTCTTTCTTCTCTCTTCATGACCATTCTCCCCCTCAAAATCTGCCCTCCCTCCCATTCCTCTCTCTCCGTATCCTCACCTGAAACCCCCAAACTCCAAACCTCAAACCTCAATCTGCCTTGCGCAAAGCTACACCTTCAAGTCCACTAGATCATTCCGCTGTCTTCCAGCCGTCTGATCGCCCCGCCGACTTTGAGCCGTTCTTCGCGAAGGCCTCTCAGATCAATCGAACATACAACACAGAAGAATACTAACCCAACAAAATCCAGGAACCATTAGCTTGAGTCTCTTGGAGCTCGTTCGATTCATCGGAAGCTCTACCTCACACTCACCCAATAACAACAACAATCACAACATCATCATCTCTTCCTCGAGACATTGATTTGTACATCGTTCAAGAGATATATCTGCTTGGAAGACACATTCAAGATGGCGTCCGTTGCTGTTTCAACCCCCATGAAGTCCCATGCTGGGCTCTTCTCCACCCGTACCGCTGGCGGTCGGATGCCCCTCACCCCCTCGCCCTCTCAGCGCAATACTGGCAGCTCCACCCAGGTCTACTCGTCACCCTTCACCCCTGAGCGTCAGTCATCCAGCAATGACGGATACAGGGCAGCCTCCAAGCCCACGTACGGCGGTAACCTCACTGCACGACTAGTCAAGGCCTCGCAGCGTGACTCGCCCAAGTCGAACATCGCCCGTGGTGTCTCAACCCCGCGCAAGGCTCTGGAGCTTGGCGTGTCGGACTTCGCCCTGACCGGCACCGGCATCCACAACAAGACTCCGGCCAGCAGCAAGGCCAAGAAGCCTCTTAGGCAGAAGGCGACCAAGACGACGCTGATGTACGGTGCCGCTGACCGGTTCATCCCCAACCGCAGCAACAGCTCTGCCATCGCCCACGCCGGTTCTGGAAAGCTCAACGTGGCGGAGAAGCGGCCCAAGACCAGCGGCGGCGAGGGTTCAGCAGTCCTGTCGTCCGCTACCGAGGACGCTATTGCTGCCCTCGAGAGCCTAAACATTGGCGATGATGACGAGCCCGAGAGCTACTCGCGGCTGTCCCCCAACACAGCCGCCTACCAGGACTCCCTGGCCAGCGCCTGCGGCGTCAGCCTGAACACGCGCATCCTCCAGTTCAAGCCTGCTCCCCCGGAGTCGTCCAAGCCGATCGACCTCCGCCAGCAGTACAACAGGCCACTGAAGCCCGTCAACGGCGCTGCTGCCCAGGCCCGGCGCCGTATCGCCACGGCCCCGGAGCGCGTGCTGGATGCCCCTGGCCTCATTGACGATTACTACCTGAACCTGCTAGACTGGAGCTCGGGCAACCAGGTGGCCATCGGCCTGGAGCGCAACGTCTACGTCTGGTCGGCCGACGAGGGCAGCGTCAGCTGCCTTCTGGAGACCAGCCCGGACACGTATGTGAGCAGCGTCAAGTGGTCCGGCGACGGCGCCTATGTCTCGGTCGGACTGGGCACCGGCGAGGTGCAGATCTGGGACGTGGCCGACGGCGCCAAGGTTCGCAGCATGCACGGCCACGACACGCGGGTCAGCGTGATGGGCTGGAACAAGCACCTGCTGTCCACCGGAGCCCGCAGCGGCTTGGTGTACAACCACGACGTCCGCATCGCCGAGCACAAGGTGGCCGAGCTCGTCTCGCACACGTCGGAGGTCTGCGGCCTGGAGTGGCGGTCGGACGGCGCGCAGCTGGCCACGGGCGGCAACGACAACCTGGTCTCCATCTGGGACGCCCGCTCCCTCGCCGTGCCCAAGTTCACCAAGACGAACCACAAGGCCGCGGTCAAGGCGCTGGCCTGGTGCCCGTGGAACATGAACCTGCTCGCGACGGGCGGCGGCTCGTACGACCGCCACATCCACTTCTGGAACTCGACGTCGGGCGCGCGCGTCAACAGCATCGACACGGGGTCGCAGGTCACCAGCCTCCGCTGGAGCACGCACTACCGCGAGATCGTCAGCTCAAGCGGCTTCCCGGACAACTCGCTCAGCATCTGGAGCTATCCGACCCTGGTCCGCACCGTCGAGATCCCCGCACACGAGAGCCGCGTGCTGCACAGCTGCCTGAGCCCTGATGGGCAGATGCTGGCCACTGCTGGTAGGTTGCCTATGTCAATCCTTCCTTCCCGCTCTCTCCCTCTCGCTGAATGGGATGCTGTAAACCAACGATCATGCTAACGATGTGACGCAACAGCTGCCGATGAGTCTCTCAAGTTCTGGAAGATCTTTGAGAAGAAGCCCGGCATGGCTGCCGTTGGCGCTGGTTCCTCCACCAAGGCCGACACAGTCAAGCAGATGACTATCCGCTAAGACGGAGGAGTTCACAGGACGGCTACGATGTCCTGTCTCCTTTCCCCTCGGACTCGATGGACTCGGTGGACTTGCACAATCTGGTTCTGGTTTTCGCATGTCAGAAATCATCAACAACAACGACAAACCAAACGGTAGGTATATGACGGTTTCTAGCTAAACTTTTCTGGCATCTCACAAATCGGGGCTCGGTTCTCAGGGAATCCTGTCGTCTTTGGTCCATTTCAGCGCGGAGTTGGGCGGACACAAGGGAAAGACCGTGTGTTTTTGGGGTTCTTATGTTGTCTGGTCTCAAGGGCTGAGGCTTTTTGGCATCCAATACCCGCTCTGTCCACTCTGTCTCTCTTTCTCTTTCTCTGTCTATTTCTCGACAGACATGTGGCATGAAATGGTCCTTTCTCTCACACGCAGGAAACGAAATTCGGCATGTTCATGAGTTTATTTATTTCACGGCACAAGGGCAAATCGGTAGCTGGAAGTGCTGAGCCAGCCAGTGTTTTTGTATCGTACACACACGTACTTGGTAATGAGAGAATTGCAGATGTCAAGTTCATGTAGATATCTCGCCAAGGTTTCCTTGATGACTGTGAATCAGTACATAGGCAACAAACACTAAATGGTCGGTGTCTAACGTTGTTGAGTCAAGTTGAGCCGATCCTTTATGGAAGATACCTACCTACACGGTATACACTATAGCACTTAGATAGTTTTGGTAAAGGCGCACGCGACCTGCCCGCCATTACTGACTGTATGTTTCGCATGAGGTGCGGCACCACCAATACAAGGGATTCCGTTGAAGAGAAGCTAGGCCCCTCGAATTAAAAACTAAGCTTGCAACAAAGTAGATCAAGTGGCAAGACAAAAGACTATCTATCGATGCTCAACAAACAAGGTATTTGCTAGAATTGACTAGAAGGCAAGATTTGAAACGGTTGCGGATGTACCATCAGATTAGTATAATGCGCGCCTCACGGAGCAAGAGGTGTTTTTACCGAAGGTTCAGCTCAGCCCCATCAGATCGATCTTTTGGCGAGAGCACTTAATGACTAAGCAGACCCGCCTACTTTACACCCTTCTCCCCAAATAAAAGGAAACCTGACCGATTACAACCTCACACCGGCCACGGCTTTGCATCGAAGTACTACGACGAGCTCACCCACAACAAGGACGGTCTACAGGCTCAAAGTCAAATCACAGGCACTCGCAGATACCACGAGTAGAGAATTTTTCATCGGGTTTCTTCCCCTTTGAGGGACCTGTGCGTTGGGGTGTCGGTGATTGCAGGCAGCTTTGGTATCGGCTCTGCGCCGGCGCTCATCAATTCCCACAACCCAGTTCTCCCCTTCGAGCGGCAAGCTCAACCACATCTACCGTAGCAAGGCCATATCAATAAGACAAGAAAAGGAGACCCAAGGTTTTCTGGCGCCGACGACAGTTCGAACTCGACCGATTTTTTTCGCTTGGGGGCAAGGACCTGGTCGGGAGAAGGCAGAAGACGGTTTGCATTGCCATTGGAATCTGTCAACCGGCCCTTCGACCATCGTCGCAATCCCATCGGCCATCCGACTCGCATCACCATGTCCAACGCCAACGTAGGGACTGTGTACGATTCAATCATCAAGGATGTGATCGAGACTTCGCGAGTCGATTTCGAGGAGAGCGGCGTCGACGAAGGCGTGCTGGAGGAGCTTAGAAAGGTGAGCCTGCTTCGCTTTGCTTACCTCCCACTACCTGGTTCGCATCAGCCTCCGTCACCCACACAAATGCATCTGTGCCGACCCGAAATCATCAACTTCCATCAATTTTGCATCTTTGGAAACACGAAGAGGAAAATACAAAAGTCAAAAATCAACCATGAAAGGAAATCTCGGGCTTGAAAATGGGGAGCTAA
Source organism: Pseudohalonectria lignicola (assembly GCA_003049395.1). Taxonomy (NCBI): domain Eukaryota; kingdom Fungi; phylum Ascomycota; class Sordariomycetes; order Magnaporthales; family Ophioceraceae; genus Pseudohalonectria; species Pseudohalonectria lignicola. Next base: position 28,778 of record PYSP01000057.1, on the reverse strand, counting down.
AGTCGTCGAGTTGGCGGGTTTGATGGCGCTTTTGGTGCTGCTTCGGACTCTACCGTCTCGCTCTCTCTGCTGCCTCACAAAGAGCGAGAGGGGAGGGGGCGGAGAGCGGGCTGCTCTTGGGGGGTGCGGGCGACCATGGCTATTTGGGTCCTTTTTAAGTCCAACCCTTGCCTGCCTAAAAGTCCCCATCCACCCGAACCGTGCGCTCTGATTGGAGGAGGGGCTGATGCACACATCACGTGCAACCTAGTCGCCTTGTGTATCCCATCTTTTGTCACGTCACAAACCAGAGTGTACCCCATTGCGTCCGCACCTTGTCACAGTTGCAAGGGGGACCTATGTATGCCCGTCTCGCCGGAGGCAGATATACAGGAAGACTTATTTATCTTTGTTTTGTCTTACTCGAGGCTAACGGTGGCACAAACCCTAGGTCTGGCAGGAGAAGCTTACAACGCTTCAAGTGGCTCAGTTCCCATGGGATCCGAAGCCAGAGCCATCGCCGGCATCCCAGCCGGCCCCTAACAATGCTCCAAATCCTGCCGTGAGCTACACCAATGCCACGCTTAGCCCCCCGACAAGCGTCCAGCCGACCTTGCCGATGCCCGCCCAGCCCATGCAGCACATGGGCCAGGCTCCCAACGGCGTCCAGTTGAAGAAGGGGCAGCCCAACGGCGAGCCGGCCATCAAGCAAGAACCGGGAACCTACCAAGCTCCTCTCCTGCCGCAGTTCCCCGCGCACGCGGCCGGCGCCGGCCCCCACGGCGCCCTCGCGATGCAGCGCGCAGCCCAGAACCTGCAGCAGCAGTATGGCGCGAAGGCGACCGCCTCCATCCAGGCCCTGCAGAGCGGACCGCCCGCTCAGGGACAGCGCCCGCAGATGTCCATGCCCATGCCGGGCGGCCCGGGCCTGCACCAGAACGCCGCCCAGTTCCAGCAGCAGCAACAACAAGCCCAACAGCAGCAATTGCGCCCTGTGCCACACCAGCCGCAATTCAACGGCACGCTCGGCACCTCTCAGGTCGACGGATCCTCGGACGACGACTTCGCGTACGAGGGCGTCCTGATGCGGCGCGGCGCGGACGGCGAGACGGCCGAGCTGGGACGCGTCGAGGTCGACCGCATGCTGCACGGGCAGATGGCCGCCATGGCCAAGCGCATGGAGGGCGGGGGCATGATGCTGCCCCTCCGGGCGGCCACGAAGCATGGCCGCCGCCGCGGCGCGCCCGGCTCCGCCTCGGAGGGTAAGCGGTCCTCCCAGCCCGGCGCCGCGGCTGGCGGGATCGCTCAGCTGGACGGGGTGGAAGACGGCGAGGAGGACGAGGACGCCATCAACTCGGACCTCGACGACCCCGAGGAGGAGCCCGAGGACAGCGACGAGGAGAACGAGTCGATGGACCAGCAGATGCTCTGTTTGTACGACAAGGTGCAGCGCGTCAAGAACAAGTGGTATGACATGTGCTGCCCCACACCCACCCTCTTGAATTTACCTATGATCAATTTAGCATGTGTGTAGTTGAGATTGACCTTGGAGTGGGAAACATTACAGGAAGTGCACGCTCAAGGACGGCATCCTCACTGTCAATGGGAAAGAGTATGTCTTCCACAAGGCGACGGGCGAGTATGAGTGGTAAAGGCGGCGCCGCGGAAAGGCAAGGTCATGCTGCTTCGATCCATATCTGGGAGGGGCCGGCGCTTACCACCATTCGGCGCTTTATTGCACCCACTCATAAGTGGGCTTCCCATCAGTCATCAGACCTTCGTACTCTCCTCGCTTACACCGTCCATCCTCCCAGTCGTGGAAAATTGTCGCTCCCTGCGGCATTGCACGATGGGGACTATTCCCCGCCACGGCACATGGCGGCGGTTTTCACGAGATAGAGCAAATGCTTGTGCTGGTGAAGGGGTGGGGGGAGAGGCGAAACATACACCCAGACGGCCTCGTTGGATGTTATCCATCGGCGTCTTCACTGTTCCCCCCTTCCTTCCCTCGATCATCAGATTACTCTTTCTCCCGCCTGCAGTCATATCCACCGAGTCCCTTACACTCCCCGAGCTTTTAAAAGGGTTGCCCTTGTTTATTATGGATTATTCATTCAGGTTTACCGCATAGAGTGGCACTCATTTTCTTTTCTTTTTTTGCAAATTCTTTGGCTCTTCACTTCAGTCATATTTTCTTGCTTCTTGTCTTCATTGCCCGTTTAGATGTGGAGTGTTCGGAGTCACATTCCGGACGGGGCATTACAGACTGACAGATAGGCCATAAGCTGATGAGACCAGCCGGGAAAGCGGAGTCTATTATGACGGGAAGCAGGAGAGAACACAGGGGAGACGCGGGGGGATCCGCTGCGGCGAGATGCTCCTTGGATGGGTCACATAATGACCAAGTGCTGATCAACCTCACCCCTCTCTTGTCGACCAAATCACATTTTCCGAAATTAGCATCGTTTCCACATCTAGTTCTTTCCTTTCTCTGGCTTTTTTTCTGTTCCTTTACCTTTTTTTCTTCTTAACTTTCTCTTCTTCCTCTTTCCTTCGCTCTCTTCCCGTGACAAGTCTGCCACGGCACGGCCTTACAGATGGGAAATGGCAAATGAATGTATGATAGACGGGACAAACAGGAGTTTTATTTAGGCACCACCTACCGAGGTACCTGGTACCCCTAACTAGGTAGTTCTGGGTTTCTTTGCTGGAGGACGCCTGTCTCCCTCACCTACACCCCGCCGGGTGAAAGGAACATCACAACATTGAAACCAGAGTTAGCGAACAGAGAGAAGCGAATCAATAGGAACAAGGATTCGTTCTCTCCATCAAGTTGTGACCTGACACACATCAACGGCAGCCATAATCGTCACTAATCACCTCCTCGCCGCGGAACATGGCTCCCCTTTCAAGCTTTCTGGGGGGTCCAGCAGGAGGGTTTTCGAGAAAGGCACGGCGAGAGGGCGGTGAGGCCAGCACATCACCGACCGATTCCCACGAGGTGGTGGGTATGTGATTGAGATTGTATTAAGGGTGGTGTTGTGTAGGATGTGACGTGACGAAAAGAGCCGCAGCGCAGCAACGTCATCAGCCCGGCCCCCATCCCCCTCTATTACTCACCGAGGTAGGCCAAGTCACGCGCATAGAACAAAGCCGCCCTGTTTTTTCTCGGACCCCGGGGTGTTCTTCATTCATTCATTCATTCATTCATTTCATTCTATTCTCCTATTGGTCTCCGTGACTCGAGTAAAAGGGGGTGAGGGGGTTGAGTAGGTGTAGCAGCAGCAGCTATGTCGTTGGTTTGATCGGTGTCAATGGCTGGCTAGCCATTGGTCCGCAGGGTGAGGTGAGGCTCCCCGGGTGCGGGTGGTCTTTCCTTGATGGGAAAAAATTGCCCGTTCAGTGTGTGACTCTGTGCTGCGCTATGCTCGCGGCGATCACGATCCTATACCTAGGTAGGTAGGTACTCTCGTTGTATTTTGGCTTGGCCCGCTCCCCACAGCCAAGCAATGGATGATGGTTGTTTAGCGGTACTATATACATGGCCTTTATATCCTTCTTCTGTTCTGTCGGTTACTCAACATGACTGCCCCTTGCTAGAAGGCACACCAGGTACCCTAGGCGTCACTACCTCGTGGATGCAGTCTCCCGTGCTTGTGCTGCCGTGTTGTGCACAATTTCCCTAGGCTATTCAAACCTTTTACTCGTTTGTTGGGCTCGCGAATCTGGCTTCCTGGGATGCAAAGGTTTCAGGGGTTGTGACTTGGGAAGTTTGACTGGGTACGCTTCTTCCAGGGAGGATAGGTCAGCGACCCAGTAGGTAGGTTCACATATTTCTCTGCTAGGCCCGCCCACAGTTCAAATCGTTGTGCAAGGTACACCTAAGTGAGGCTCGAGATGCACCAGTCATCTATATTTATCAAGCAAGAAAATTTATCGAAAATGGAAAGTCCCGACATCGCATTTTCCCATGTGATACGCACGCTCATGCGGTTCCCATGTATTTTTAGGTGAGGCTCCCCCCAAGCAAAATATCGAGTGAAACTCTTACGTATTACTCAACGCACCTACCTGTAACACGGCTAGATAGGCAGATTTCGAGCGTCCGTGAGAAAGTCATAGATGTAGAGAGAGGTACAGAGAGAGAGAGAGAGAGGGTCAGAGGAAGAGAGACAGCCTCACATAGAAGAAAAAAAGCTGATCCCTTCTAGTACTAGTCACATACACACACGCGCACACGCACACAATCACACGGTCGCATTTGCGGAGTGAATCGGGGGTGGTCACCTGCGGACGTAAACACGTGTGTGCGCCGCTCGCCGGCCATCAGAGTTTAGAAAATAGATCAAAGAGAAAGAGATAAAGACAGAGGCCCAGAGAGGAAGGGAATGGCGGGGTGCATTCTGGGTAGAAAAAAAATTGAGTTGGGTGGGGATAGATGCGTGGCATGGGATTATGGCATGGAATATCGGGCATGGATGGATGTATGTATGTAAGAGCGGCACAGAAGGTTAGGTAAGGTATTTAGCCCTTGCTCAGGGTGTGAGGTTGGGGAGTGAAGGTAGCAAAAGCGCAGTTTATCTCGATGTAGTTACACCTGCAGGAGCAGGATCTCCCCATCTCTCTCGTGCACTTTGATTCTTCACACCCTTTTGCGTATTCCTGCGAACGAGTGGGTGTGGGTGGGTGAGAATGTCTTGTATGTCCTGAGTTTTAAGGGATGATTATAATTTGGATTCGGATTGGAGAGGGGGGTGGTGGGTAGTGACTGAGTGACCGACTTATTGAGTGTGAGTGAGTAAGTGACTGTCTGACTTAGTGGTCGACATGCAGGATGGATCATTGAATAGTAGAGCAAAAAAACCGACTGCAGGAATGAAATATGCCAACGGACTCGACAAAGTGGTCGTTCATTGGCCTGGCACTCCTTCGCACGGCCAGACCGGAACCGACGCCCCGTCCTTCCCATCGTCCTTCCCACCGTCCCACGAGGCCACGGTAAGCTTGGGGTTGTTTTGCACCTACCATCAATCCCACCACATCGATGTTGGCAAGCAAGGCAAAGGCTGGCTAGCTCGGCTTGCCTACTGGATAAGACGGGCCGTGTAAGTGGCACAGGGTTAGCCTATTGGTTTCCAGAATATGCGAAATATATCGTTTTGGGAAATCGGCTCACCACCCTTCTTCTTTCATTCATGTGGCGAGTTGAGGGTTACCCCCAGCCATCGCAAGCATACCAGAAAATTTACGGGCAGCAGGGCATGAGAGAAGCCACGGAAAAGACAGGGAGGGACACCTTTTTTCTCTTCCGATTTAGCAGCACGTCTGGGGGTTCGCCCTTCCCACATGACCACACTTGCCCAAGCGAGGGCCAGCCTGCGAGTTTCAATTGGCACTGCAGACCCGACAGAACGGTTCGGTGGGGCCCAAGGTGGAGCGAAGGATTTCGACGTGGTACCCCGCCAGCCAACCAGGACCGCTCTCGACAGGGGGCCCAGAGCGTCGGACCAGGCAAAGTCAGGGTACTTTTGAGTCTGTCGGGATCATGGCGTTGCAGCTTTAATTGAGTTGGTCTGTTGGTTTCAACGTTGCAAGGTTGAAAGAGACTCGGGGGAGGGCGGATGCCGAGAAACATGAACGAGAGACCGGGAGGGTCTGAAGGAGGGAGCCAGGGACGAGTGACGACGAGGGGGAGAAGAGGATGTTTTGCGACGTTGGGACCGTTGGATCATCCTATAACATGCAATCTCCTCTTGCTATCGTGTGCTAAAAGGACGATCTATTGAAGCCATTCCGAGTCTAGAATTTAGCTTTCTAACTGCACGAGCACGAAGCCAATGAGACATGGACCATTCTGTTGGTGTGTTGGACTGTTGGGACATCTCATTCTCAAGCCCTCAGCGGTCCACCCCGAATCCCTTTTCGACCTGTCACTTTTGCAAGGGGTGTTGGCGGCACGGGGAGAACTCGTCGAAGGCCCATGCACCTATCATCCATCCATGCATCTATCCAAATTCCATCCATGCTTGTCATGATCCCCAGCTTCCAGCATGTTCTTGGCATTCGAGAAGAATAAGGGCGGTCTGTTATTAGATCTCACTTGTGACCTCTAGCCTGCGCAGTGCTCACACCAACCTAGAAGCGTGTTCAGAGCACGTACGTACATGTACCTTTTTTTGGGGGGGGTGGGGGGGTTCTAGTAGTGCATGATTTGCATCGTCTTGAGGGAGTACGGCTAAGCCACCGTATGACCCGAAATGTTTGCTGACGGCTTGAATGGGCTCTCCCCTAAGGCAGATACAGTCTCTCCCTTCGATGCCCATTCTTCCTTGGGATTGTACTGTACCTCAGGTAGGTTACCAGCCCTTTGGGTGAGTGTGAGATCTTAACAGATGTATGAGACCAAACGCTCGGGTTTCAGGGAATGGAGCCGCTACCTGGCTGGCGAATGGCCCCTTTAAAAAGTTAAATACAATGAAACGGACGAGGCTTGAGTGGTGGTGTGTCTGAAGCGAGTGGCAAGAAACGACCCAAGTGAAGTCACTATTTCTTGCCTTGTCTAGCTGCCAAGCGAGCGAGTGTTGACGGGCAGGCTTGTGTGACTGTGATGAGTGTGCGATGTGATTTGCGATTGTGATTGTGATCAATTCTGATGCTTGCATCCGGCTTGTCGTAGTGTGGGCGAGTTTCCCCTGTGTACACTAGTTTGGCATGGACGGGATATCCTTTTGTCGCCTAGCACCAATAAGCTGCAGTACAGTACATAGTTCGTACAAGCTTATGCAAGTCTGTCCTGTTTGTTGAGTTTGTATCCGTCCTCTTAGTCCCATCATCCATGCTAGCTACCGGGCGCCTTTGCACATGGCATGATGGTACGATGGATAGGTTTCTTTCGATATCTTTTGCGGCAGTCTCTTAACTTATTGTCTTTTTAATAGCTACGCCGAGATCTGAGTAGCTGGTGTGATGGTACGATGCTGTGATCCCTAGGTAGTTATTCTCCAACATGACGCTCCTCAGCCCTTACAAGTTAGCCATGATGGCCACCATTGAAAGCAACTTTTAGCGAGCTTTGCCTGCTGGATTACTACATCCCTCTATCCTTTGCTGCTTTTATCATAGCTGGCCTGCCGCTAATTTGGCTGTCAGACTCCCTGGCTTCCAGGACATGACAGGCCTGACAGGCCTGACAGCCTTGTTGAGACAATGCGAAGACAAATCACCTCTGGGGATGTACTTGGAACTAGGTGGGTACCCTGTAGATGCCTGTAAACTGTACTCTGTGTGGCTTGGGTAGATAAGGAGCGGCTGTGGAACTGCCGTGTTGTTTCCGACTGTTTGGACACAGTTTGGTACCAACCCATTATCCTGGGAAGGCCTGGCCTGATCAAGTAGATCTGCTTATTCTGTTTTGTTTTGTTTTGTTTTGTTTTGTTTTGTTTGTAAGCCGCGATAGGCGCATCGTGATTCATCGTGATGCCATTTCAACCCCTCTAGCTTGGAAGGGGGTGACTTTGAGGCGTCATCATCATCATACGCGACTCCTTTCAGCTGGCGGTGTCAGAGATGAGCGTGATTGACCCGATCCCATCATTGAACGGCGTTAGCTCCTCGTGCAGGATGCCGAAAATGGAGCTGGGATGCAGCACCGAGCGCTCCGCTCGGCGACGCAGCTCTGTCACAGCTGTCTCTCAGGAATTGAGTCAATCATTTTCCAGGTCAGACACTCTAAGCACACTCACTTCATCGAAGTTGTAAAGGAGTGACGATGGACGGTGTTTTAGTTGGCTAGTGGCCGCAACCCTTCATCTCGGATCGTCCTCTCGTCCTAGCGCCTCGTGTTGGCAGTTGGCTGGTGTTAGTATTAGAGTTCATGGCTGCTGGTCTCTCTCATAATGATTGATCTCAGTAGAACAAAATGGTAATGGACAAGATTAATATGAAGGACAGGATCGGTAGGGTAGCATGGACAGGCTGGGTAGGAAGATAGGAAGAACAGGCAGGACAGAAAGGACAGGATGTAGGATGAGCCAGAGTATAGGAGTGGAAAGGGCGAGAGAGAGCAAGGGTGATGAGGGTCAGCACGAGCAAGGTGGGTGAGGATGAGGAAGCTAACAAACGGCAGGCAAGGTTGGCCAGGCTCTGAATTTCCTGTCTCCTGCCTCCACCTGCTGTCCAGTTGTCTAAGGCCTGTGGCACGGTACCGTCATCGGCTCGTACCTCCAGCCCACCTCTCTGCTTGTCAGACGGAGCGGAGGGTAGTTAATTTGCATGCATGCCTCTTGTTGGCTGACCCCCCTCCTAAACAGGATCGATAATAAAGCGAACCAGTGTGTCGGGTCGACCAGTACCCAGTCTGGAGCCGATTGGTCCAGGAATGGGGGAGGGCCCGTGCTGATACGCCCGGGCAAGGGAGAGTCAGGGACTTGGATGCATCCCTCTCCCAACCTCGATAGATTCCATCGAAAGGGGCAGGAGGTACAAGGTACGACTTGGTACGAGGTACATGTGCGAGGTACGTACTCCGCAGTCCTCCGTATTCTGTTGGCCACCCCCAGCTCGCTGGCAAACCCCCTCCCCCAAGGCAACCACAAGCGCTGGCCGGCTCCGTGGGCTAAAATATGTGGGTAGCCAAAAACTGAAGAGCGCTCTGCGCATTCCAGCGGTCATGATGAGCCGATGATGATTTGGAACAAATGGAAATAGGTCCAGAGGCTCGGTCTTGAATAGGTCTACATGCAGCGTGGTCTCTGTCGATATTTCTTTGTTAACTCGTGATTCGAAGGAAGCAGCAGGGGGGACGAGAAGGCTGAGGGAACATACAGGCTCGGGATGACTGCCGCTATCCCACACCGCCGATTCTCTGCGGGGGAAAGGGCAATCTTCTTTTTTGCGATAAGGTGGCGGACAGGACGGGGGAGAAGGGCGAGGATCGGCATGTGTTGACTACCAGTCTAGCGGTTTCCTTTAGGACAAGTTGTGAAGGTGGTCGGTCAAGGAACCCTGCACATCCCGTCAGGCCAACATGAGACAAGCATACTTGATCCTGTCTTAAAATCAAATAAAAGTTGTCTGAGGTGATGGGTGCCACCAGTGAACGGTAAGGTTGTAAGGCGGAGGAAAGAGAGCCAAAAAGGATCATGGCTCCATGGAAGTGCGGTCCTGCTGTATCCGTACCTAGGCAAGGTGGGTTTGTGCAACCTGACAGTGACGAGCTGACGAGCACCCCACGTCACCCTATTGCTTACCATCACGGCTCACCAAATTGGGTTTGGTCCGCCCATCATAATCAAAGCACGTAGGTACCTTACTGACGGTACTGTTCTCTCTCCAAGCTATATCCGTAGGCGCCTTATAATAATTAGGTGGGTGGTGAGTGGTAGCTCCCGAGGTCGGCCTGATGGTGACCAGCCTTGGTGGGTGGATTTGGGCGAATTGCAGAAATTCCCATTCCCAACTCCCAAGGGCCATTACCCATCAAAGCGAGAAAGAGAAAGAAGAAAGTGAAACATATGAGATTTGCATTTGTGCACTTCTGCCCTGGTCATCTGTTAGGTCAATGATTTTTATTGATTGGGCCGGCAAGGGTCAGTCGTCGTCTTAGTCGTCCTTGTCGTCCTTGTCGTCCTTGTCGTCTTGTGTGGTTTTTATTCGCCAGGTATTGACCAACCTGGTCTTGCGGGAATGGTTAGTGTCGACGGCCTCGACCCAGCAGGCGGTCAATAAATGGACAGAAGCGGGAAATCTGTGAGGACGGAAAATAATCAATCCCATTGTTGACGTCGTGGCGTTGGCGGTTGCAAAAAACCGGACCTGCCAGCAGCCCAGCAGCCCAGCAGGGCAAGCAGGGCAAGGAAGGCAGTGCAATGGAGGGGGTGATGCAGAGTGTCCGCAGAGGAGGGGTCGGTCCAGTCTCCAGGGGTCCCCTGAACATGCTAGACATGGGCGGCAACCAACTGGCTGGGCTTGCGGTTCCTGGGCTTCCAACGGGGCTTGTACTTGCAATCACTTAATGTACGTCGGTGTCCACACCGGCTATGTACAAGTGAATCCGCCACTAAACACCGGTGTATCGGCCTGTCTCCTAGCGCTAGCGGCGGGAAACTGAGAGAATTATTGAGACTATTATTGAAGTAATTAGAGATGATCCTTGAGCAATGCGCTAACGAGAGTTCATATCAGATTCCAGAGGCTGGCCTTCCGGGGAATTTTGAACGAGAGTTGAAGGACATGAAGCCTCTATGGGAGACTCCAGAGTTCCATCCAGGTCAAAGGCTAGGGTAGGTAGAGGACAATTTGTACGGACAGGTCAATACCCACTTTGTGGGAGGGCCCTCCGATTGGAAAATGGAGGGTTCTGGGACGTACTATGTACTATGTAAGGCGGTCAGGTAACCCAAGTAGGGTAGGGAAGGGAGTACGGTACTTGTTTAGTGCGGATCCGTGGGACTCCACGGCATCCCATCTTGGTGGATCACAGCCTAAGTGATTTGCTTCTCTTGTGCACTGCTGAACGGTAAACGGTGAGATAGCCAGAGGCCGTGATCAGGTCAGTTTCTTGTTGCGGCCCTCCCTGTCTATCGCCTTGGCCGGGCATCACCAGGGCTCGACTGCTTGCCTGCCAGCTCTCCGACTGTCTCTTCTTGTATAGTGCAATGCTACCTAAGCCCTTGAAACATACGACTCCTACCGAACTGCGAGAAGAAAAGAAAGGAAATTCCAGCAGGGACCCATAATCCAAATTGAAACAGTGAGATACCCAAGTACCTACCCTGGCTTTTTAAGGCCCCAATGAGTGTTATTATCATTGATCCCTCTGTGGTGCTCGTCTTTTTCGACTTACGTAGGCGTTTACAAGGGTTGAGTATCTATGTAACCTATCCAAGTACCTACCGGCACTCAAGGTCTACTGCGTAATACTCTTTCGTGCTAAGGTGTCAGAGTCCCGGGGCAGGTACTGCCAGAATGTACCGTTCTGCTAGGTGGATCCCTGTAGGTACCGGAAAGTACAGTGAAACAAGCCAGATGCGTCCGACCCATCTAAAGGTACCGACAAGATACAGCGAATGAGGGGCAGCCTCTGGAGGGCTACCCGTCAATTTCGTAGGTGTCGAATACTACTAGCCCTGGACAGTGGAGTGGGAAGGCAATTAAACCTTTGCACCGAGCCTGGGCTTCCAACCTTCCACGCACGGGCTGCATCTTCTGCACCTCAGTCCCGGTCTCTCATCTCATATTTCCCACGCACGCTTCCCAGTTCCCACCACCTCCCCAGTCTTCACATTGTGGCCCTCGACAACTCACCGCACAATTGAGTATAGGCTATCCCTCAGGCTGTTCCGCTGGCTATCCTCGATGAGACATGTGCAGGCCTCGAAGTAGGCTGCTTGTGTCACTGTTTACCTCTCCAGGCATCACAAAACATGGGCACGCATCTACGGCGGAGATATATTAAGCCAGCCGAATTTCCGGTCCCCCACGTCGTCAGGCTCCACGAAGAAGCAAGCGTCGCGGTGCCGACCTGAATCCCTGAGCCTTTGAGCACCTTGAGTAGAGCCTCGACGCTCCTCAAGCTCCTCGAAGGGCCTTAAATACTCAGCCCTCCTCATCGCTAGCCGTTTCTCGCTACCCGCCTTTGTACCTCTGCTGTCAGCTCGGGTTCAACCTTGACTGACCCATCTCCCGGATTGCATCAACACATTGGGGTTGGGAAAGAGCCCGCGCCTTGAAGACCTCGACCAAGATCCTCCTTGACTGTTCTTTTTCCTGCCCAGCTACCTGAGGTCAAGCCTCTCACTCGTTACTTCACTTCAAACCTTGGTCAAGCCACGAGCAGGCACTTTGAGCCTTTCCCTCTCTGGGGTTGTGTACAAATAGCCTGGCCCGTGCTGTTCTTCCCCACGCCTCCCCCCTCCCCCCCCCTGCCCCCGGCTCTGGCTCTCCTTTTTCTTGTGCGTTTTATATAACTCAGGGGCCCTTTTGCTTCCTCTATGTTCGCAAGTTGTTCTTCCGCCAGTTCTTTTATCCCCGATCCCAAGCTCAAGCTGTGTCTCCCCTCGCGTCGGCCACCACGTCTCATATCTCGCCACTTGCGAAACCCCCAGGCTTCCACTTGTTCGGAGAGTTTTGTGTGACGGTTGAGCATTTTACACCAAAAAACGAGTTTACCCTTGGTCTACTACGGAAGACGGATCGTTGTTGTGTTTGTTTCTTTCTGCCTCTCCTTCTTCGTGATTTCATCCCCGATTCGGTCTTGCCCTTCAGTCTGGCCCTTGCAACCCCTCTACACTATATCCATTATCACTCCTCACCACAAGTGGCGGGGTGACGCTGGCTTCCCTCAAACAAAGATAGCCTCGCCATGGCGGAGCAAAAGTGAGTGCAACCAGGAACCGTGCTCTCATGTCAAGCCCAAGGCAATCAGATCTCCTGACCTCATGCTTTGTCACCCTCAGCTTCAATGAACTCGGTCCGCCACCGCTGGCGGAGTCGCTATACCCAGAAAATGGTCGGTGGTATCTGGAGTGGCCAAAGGACAATTACCTCTTGCCGGTAGACAAGGTATGTGTAATATGATGAAGACGTATTGATGACCCTCCCCTCATGGCCGCCTGGAGATGCTGACCAAAGCCCACCTAAACAGCCGGAGCATGACAGGTTAGACATCTTCCACAAGATGTTTAGGGTCGTGATGAACGACCGCCTTTACACACCGCGGACGACCCTCATGCCCGGTGCTCGGGTCTTGGACATTGGATGTGGAACTGGCATCTGGATCATGCAGCTAGCCCGCGAGTTGTAGTGAGTACATACTTGCCGTCTTTTCATTTCTACCACTTCCTTTCTCGCCCCAAACCCGATTCCGCTCATAACCAGCTAAAATCTAAATATCTTGTAGCCCCATGGACTGCCTCCTTGTCGGCGTCGATATCCAGATGTCACAGCCTGCGAGGTGAGTAACCTCCGAAGAAGCGCAGAAACGATAACCGGGGAACACCTCTGCTGACCACAACACGTATCTGTCTGTCTCCCTTTGTCTATGTGACTTTCCTCGGTTCAGTATCCCAATAACCGCCCGGTTTACACCCGCCGATATCGAGTCACCGTGGACAGAGGAGTTGCGCTCGTACGGCCCTTACGACCTGGTGACGTGCCGGCTGATGAGGGGCGCCATCACGTCGTGGCGTGGTCTGTTTTCTCGTGTGGCTGCGTATGTATCCCTTGTAAACCTTTTGCCCTTCCAGGGTTCGACCTTTCTGGAATACATTTCTGGCTTACCACCTACCACTTACCACGTACTGACCTCACTTCTTAAGCCATCTCACACCCGGCACGGGCGTGTTCGAGCATATCGAGCTCGACTGGGTTTTCAAGAATGACTCGGGGCCCGTGCCCCCGACGCTGGTTCGGTGGGCCGATGAGATCTCACGGGCAATGGACGACCACAAGACGCCCATCCGCTTCTCGCCCGAAGCAGTCAAGGCCATGCTCAGGGCTGCGGGTTTCGTCGACATCAGGGAGGAGAAGGTCCAGATCCCGATTGGCAACTGGCCGATGACCCCGCATGAGCAGGGACTCGGTCGCTGGTGCAACCTGGCCCTCTCGCACTCGGCCTTACCCATGGCCCTGGCACCCCTCACTCGTGTCCATCGCCGCTCGCTCAAGTACGTCCATGAGCTTGCCCAGATGGTCAAGGATGAGCTTCACTCTCAGGCGCAGACCGACAACGTGTACTGCACTCTGTAAGTTCCTTTAGCCTATCTCGGTCTTTTCGTATCCACCCATGCCTTCCCATCTTTTCATGCGACCATTTCCTAACCTGTCACGCACCCACACTAGATATATTTGGACGGCAAATATTTCGGACAAGCGTCATACTCAGCAGTAATAGGTGTTGCAATGAATAGAACTTGCATTCAGGGATTGATACAAAATTTCATCTACCTTCTTCTCGGCTTTTCCTCCCCCTCTTGCTACATATATGCCTTGTCTTTCCGTGACATTGTATTTTCTTGTCCTCTTTTTTCTTTTCCTTTCTCTTCTTTTTCCCTCCTTTCTTTTCTTCTTTTTCTTTTCTATTTTCTATATTCTCTCCTCACTTTTGATTGATGGGGTGGGTACTGGTGGATTCAGGTGCATAGCTGAAACGGACCTAGGTTGCGGTGTTGAAGAGGGCAAGGACGGTACGGAGGGTAAGGAAGGCTCAGATGGGATTGATTCAAGAGGAGTGAGGTGCTACGCCCAAGTAAATGCTTGTTAGGGCCTCTCTGTTTTCGCAGAAGTCAAGCCGGGATACATACATACCTAGACATCCTAGGGAGGTAAACATCCTGGGGAGGTAGTCTCATTGTGTTGGGTTTCTTTCAGTTCCAGGTTTCTTCACGTCCACCATCGATTCGTCCACATGGCGCCTCTGGTCTCGTCGGGCTGTTTTCCCATGGTCTATTCATTATGCATTTCCTCTTCCTTTCTTAAATTGCTTCTTTAAAATATTTTTTTACAACCAACTCAATTCGGTGGGAGAGGGGTATACCAAAAGGCACACACTTCCGGATTCTCCGCCTTGCCATGTTTCACCTTGCCTATCTCTCTTCTTGCGGCAGTGATGGGGTTGCGGAGCATGATTACTACTAGCTTAACGAAGTGGTGACGGACAGGTAGGTACCTACACAAGCTACCTACCTACCCAACCTACCCAACCCACCGTTTACATCTGATTCCTACCCCAGTTGAAGGCACGCTCTGGTGACCTTCGGCTCCCAAGAAAAACATCATTGCCAGCAACGCAATCAGTTCGATACACACCGACAGTCATGAGATTATTCTCTTCTTACTAGTGATATCTCGCCAGGCATTCTTGGACACGTCACTGCTTGCCGGAAAGAATACCACATGGGGGCGATAACATGAAGGGGGGAGATGGCAAGTGATGATCAGTGATGATATGTGATGGCAGCCGTTAGCTAGGCATAAGGGACTGCGAGCAAACATTAGAACCTTCGCTCCAGGAGGCCATTCAGTCTCCATGAGGTGGCGAGATACACACATATGTGTGGGCAAGGGGCTTGAGGAAGCGGCCAGGGTCCCAAGACATTGATTGGTTTGTTGTCGGTGCGGCTCAGGTTATATTCTGTGGTTTTTTGTTGATGGTACGTCCGTCGTTCAAGCTTGCCGTCCAAGCCGTGGTCGAGGAGGAGGCTCGATGGCCTTCTGAATAGGCCGCCACGCGAAAGTCGGCCCCCCTACGCGGCCACGCCCGCCCCTCATAATGCCTCAATCCCTCATACAACTTGGTAACGAAGACACGCAAAGGCCGCCTACATGGTAAATAGCGCTAGAATGCGACAGGCCCAACCTCCTCAGTTTCCCCATCTTCATCCACTATCAAGATGGCCGTTTATGCGGCCGTGTTGGCAGGTGGCATGATGCCGTGTTTTTTTGTTTTGGTGAATATGAACGGAAACAGCAGGCAGGACAAGCCAAGTGCGAATGGCAGGATTTACCGAGTACTGGCAAACGATGCCCCCCTTGACCTGACTGGTTCACACACCATCGCCGTTCAACTGGTAGGCATGCCATCCTGAGACATTAGATGCCATCGAAACCCTACGCCCATCGACATCGATATTTTACAGTCGCATCTACAACCACTGCCACGGCCCCGCTCATATGCAACCTCTTTATGCAAGTATCTACCGAGCATCCTGCCAGTGCTACGGTGGCCTTGAGGTTGGTGGTGCTGAGAAGACAGACAGCCAGAGTTTGGGCTCCTCACCTCCGTCTTCCTCTCCGTTATATTGCCAGCTGGCCAAGTAATGTAGTCACCGTGCAGGAACAAGGCAGAACAAACCCAACTGGTGGTCTCCCCCGGACGGCCACTGTCTTCATCTCCCTCCCACCTCATTGTCACCCCCAATAGGTCCCCGCGGGAAAGGAGGGAAAGGCGGATGGAAAGACACCGCATCGGTGTCATGCACGAGACAACCACCTTTGGTGCACTACACAGCACAGTACATACATAGTACTACATTCTGCTGGTCTGATGACACGGCACATTGCATCTACTACATATCCTTTCGACGCCAACGACATTCATGCATATACTATTCTCTCCGCCCTTTCGCAATGCTCTCAACGCTCTCCTCAGCATTTTCTTCTCTCTCTTCGCCGCCGTCGCCATCGTCATTGTCAGTCTCCTTCTGCTCCTGCCTCCGCCTCCCCAATCCCCCCTTTCGCTCAGCTGCCCCCACCAGCCGGCTTCTTGTGGAATAGGAAAGGCATTGACAGGCCCTACCCCTTATTAGGTCATTAGAAGATAGCAACCCGATGGCCAGCAGAGGCGAGGCGGAAGGCCGCCCTGCCTAGTCACAAAGAAATCGACCTGTGATGGCCTGTCAACACTCCTTTAGGTAACCCGATATGCCCGCGCCAAGTCTTTGCGTCGTCCAAGGGACACCCTTACTTCCCTTGCTTAGCCCGATGTGACACCACGGCCCTTTCGACCCCCCCTTTCATGCTCGAGTATTGGAGTGAACTGTGCCCTGCCCCAGCGGCAGGGAGACAAGAAGCAGGGTGGGAGATGACGCAGGGATAAGAAGGAGAGAGACTGGGAAGGAAAGAAGAGATCTGTGCCGGCCACTGAAAGGCATGAGATGGGTTACCGAGGGGAAGGAGACGAAAAGAGCCTGTCCTGCCCTGCCTCGTTCTACCGTTCGACTAGCTCCAGCGCATTGGTGTCAGCCGCTTGCTCAGCTGAAGGCTAAACGAGATACATAAATACATGCCCAGCCCATAGCAGCCAGAACCAAGGAACATCACGGCAAGACACCGTGATAAGGGGGCAAGCCAGCCAACCAACAAGTTGATCACTCCCGAGTCTCCACTTAGTCTAGTCTGGGATTTTCGAAGGGAAGAACCCCCGAAGACCGGTCTGCTGACTCCCAAGCGGCGCTCGGTCAATCCACGGCACCTCTCCCGTTGTCAGGCAGCCAGGCAGCCAGAGAGGAGGGCCCATCCAAGCTATGGTCTCATGCTGTATGCTTCCCTCCCCTGCACACTAGCGCCAGCCCCGACGTGCTCTTACACCACCACTGGTATGTGAAAATGTATTCCCCTCTCCTCTCATCTTCTATCTTCCACTCTCAGCCGTCCTATCAGCATCCCCAGCAGGGCCTCAAAGTCTCAACAATCCCTCCGCCGTGCCTATTCCTGTTTCCCAAGGCCAGTTTCAGCTGCATAAGTGCGTGTTGACATACGACGCCTCTTGCCCAATTGGGATTTGGGACTTTCACCGCCGCGGAACCAACAAGACAGTTCCCAGTCAAGGAGCGACTAAAAAAAGAGCAAGGAAAGATAACGGTGACAAGAAGGTACTTGGCATTTCTCGTCGGCCATGGCCTCCTCCCCGGGCTCCCTCCCACTTCCCTGGGCCTTCCTGCCTACTCCTCTGCGCACGTGCTGCATCCTACTTTGCCTACCGACGCAATCCGTGCCGCGCTTGTGTGTACCACAAAGGGGAGGGGGAAAAGAAAAGAAGAAAAGGGAGGGTGGGGTGTGAGGGGAGGCGTGTAGGTAGAGATTTCGGAGCGCGGCCTGGGCAAAATAATATTGGCAGCGGTGCGCAGTAGACAATCAAAAAAAAACCCCAAAAAGGGGGGGAGGAGGGGAGGAAGAAAAGGGGGAAGAAAGGGGATGTGCGCCCAGCGATTTACGCGGACAGACACAGACACACACAAACCCATATGGCCTCAGTGCCGCAATGCCCTGATTCTGGTTCGCCCACCCCCTCCTCACTCACCCTTTCTCGCATATTTGCTGGTATTGGATAAAAATGAGGTTCGGTGGTACACGCCCAGCCGTGGCGGCGAGCGTCACCTCCAGCCAATGGCGAGCGGCTCAGGGTGAGGGAGGGGTGCGACGGGCGCTTCTTATCAATATAGACACGGGGGTGGCCGGGTTTGGCTGGTCGTGGTGGTTGCGCAGGAGGGGAAGACCAATCAGGGGTGTGAATGAAGGAGGAAGGAAAAAAATAAAAAAGGAGCCAGCCACACACACACACACACACACATGACTGATGCAGGCATGGCATTCAACACGAAGGAAAGAAAATTAGAAAAACAAGAAGACAATAGTTCGGTAAAAAAGAACAAGAAGAAGGAGAAGAAAACCAGCATTAGCTCGAGTTGCTTTTGATATTTTGTCTTCTTGGATTTGCACCCCCGGTGCCCTCAGATTTACTTCTTCATGCAAGTGTATCTATGATTGTACATGTGGTGTGAACAACACACCAGGACAAAGGAAAAAAAAGATGGGGCAGGAAAAGCAGACAAGAAAAAAGAAAAAGCAAAAAAAGGTGACTAACGGGCAGGTACCCGAGTGTTCTGGGGGGAAAATAAGCGGCCAGACGGGACAGGCTCGAGGGGAGTTAGGAGAAGAATGCACAACAGGGAGGATGTGTGCATGAATTCCTCAACACACCACTGTCTCAGCTCCCACCTCTCTATGGGATGGGAAAGAGCGCCAAGTTGTAAATGTTGGCAGAAACAAGCGACCCTCCTAATTCGGTCCGTCCATCTAGGGGTGCCTTTTTCTCCCAAGTTTTCATGCCCGCCCCCGACGAGACACTCCGACCGTTCCGTGCCATACGGATTCGGGGCTGGAAAGGACCCGAGGCCGATCCATCCCGGGCGCTCTCTGGTTTGTTATTGGACGCATCGACCCCATCAAAGCTCCTGGACATCCAAAGGCACGCTTTCACAGGCCCCTCCCCTTCTACCCATCAACATCAGCAAATTATTCTCGAGGGGTCGCCCCGGCTCTTAGTGGTGAGCAGAGTGCGTCTCCCCGTGGTAGCCGATCAGCTTGAACCTGCCTAGCATCTCCCCGACGGTGAAGAAGCCCAGCAGCTCGGCGACTAGGACGCTACCAGCGGCGAGCTGGGCGCCGGACAGGTTCCTGATCTGCTGCAGCGGGTTGCCGGCCGCCTTGGAGCTGAGGGACTGGATGAGGGCGCTCGGGTGCTGGACCGACTTCCAGGCGTTCTGGAAGTAGGACTGGAATGTGGCTAACGAGCTGTATGGCGGGATGGCAAAGAAAAGATGAAGAAATAGATCGTGATGTCAGTAGGAAGACGCTATGTGAGAAGCGGAGGGGGAAGTTGGGAATAGAAGCCCCAGAAAAAAACGAGGGGCAAGACAAACTTACGGAGGGTTCATCTTCTGGCCGCGGAAGACCATCTTGGAGAGCTCGAGGCCTACGCGGGAGTAGTAGATGACGAAGGGGACTTGGCCTGTCATATCGAGTGGATGGTCAGCTTCGTAGACGTGATGGCTCTCTCCAAAAACCACAAACTTCCCGAGACACCATCGCCTAGGAACCAACCGCCCCGGGGCAAAAGATCCCGGGCATGACAGGTAAATTCTGACCCCTCCCTTCGACATGGAAAGCATGTCCCCTGCCTCGTAGCCGCCGCCACCTTCCCCTGCCCCGCATCCTCCCATCCTCCTCCGAGAAGGGGGAAAAGCCTCAAGCGCAAACCAAATCAACCAAACCAACAAACTGAAAAGAGGAGAGGAAAAAAAGGCACAATTAGGGACTGGGACACCACATACGCTCAACAAACGCGACCAACCTCCCCGTCCTCCCGCCGACCCGCCCCAGCGCCCCTGTGACGCCCTTGGCCGCGCCCACGATGGCGGGCCCCGCGGCCGAGGTGACGCGCGACAGGCCCTGCGCCGCCCTACTGGCCGTGTCCTTGGCCCTTGACGCCGCGTCCTTGCCGGACCCGGGCCCGGCCGCCGTCGACTCTAGCCGCCGCGCCGCCGCGCTCCTTGTCCGGGAGAGGGCGAAGTTGGCGGAGCGGCGGAGCGCGAGGGGCCGCGCGATTGAGAGGGTGGAGGACATTTTTTTCTTCTTCTTCTCTTCCTTTTCTGTTGGTTCTGCGTTTGTGTGTGTATTTGTGTGCGCCAAGGAATGAGCGGGCGGAGGGGTGAATGGATGGACTAGGAATGGTCGTTCTCGGGCGGGAGGGATGGATGGGGGAGATCGTCGGGAGCAGAGGACAAAAACAGCTCAATCGGTGCCGGTGTTTCGGTCGGGGAGTGCCAATTGACTTCTGTCCCTTTGATATTGCTGTAATGGGCCGGAGAGGAGAAGATTAGGATAGACGTTGTCCCCGTCTACGTTGCCGTTGCCGTTGCCGATTTTGATGCGGAAGCTGGGAAAACCCTCACGCGGGAGAAAAAAACAGGAAGTTGAGGCTCGGAAGATTTCGTTCGGTGCTGTTCGGAACTTGCGAGGTGGCTTGCTCCCAGAAATCGAGCTTAGCCGAATGGTGGGAACAGGGGTGAGGTGTGGCGCGAGGACCCGGAAGAGGAGAGAGCATCGGCCAATCATATCAGGCAATTGAGCTCCAGGTGAGCCCAAGCTCCCAAAACATCACAAAACTCGTCAGGGGCAATCCTAGCAGATGACGTTTCTCTAGCGGAAGAGCCTTGTTGAATTCCCTATGGTAACGGCTTCGTATACTTATGTTTTTGTGTCTGGGCTATCCTCGTTCGTTGAAATTATGTGTGCGGTGACTGTTGGGAGCCGTCACGCTGAGATCTGTTGAAAGCCTCTCGAGCCCCAGCCAAGCTGGAAAATTCTCTCAAGTCGTGAAGCTGGATGTTATGTCATACCGTTCAGAGAAGTCGGCTGAAGAACGTACCGTCTAACTATGGAATGATGATAAGTAATGGAATTTACCATGCACATCGAACAAAACCTACCGTTGAGAGGTTCAATAAATACAATGCAGCCGTCTAACCCAGCGTTTCGACACGTTGCCTAACTCCCGGCCGGCACTGTCCCCCCACCGAATGCCCCAGTCAAATCACGGAACCACAACCCTCATCACCATTCGACAACCCCCCTGCCAGCCATATGCCATACTGAACTGCTATCCTTACTCAATCCAAGTTCTGGATCATCACCTTGATGGCCCCGGTCTTGGGGTCGGCGGCGGTCTCGAACGCCTTGAGCGCGTCCTCGAGCGGGAAGCGGTGGGTGACGAGCCTGCCCAGGTCGACGACGCGGTTCTGCACTAGGCGGATGGCCCGCGGCCACGTGTTGCTGTAGCGGTACTGGAACTGCAGGTCGACCTCGCGGACGGAGGCGCGCATGAAGGGCAGCGTGATCTCGTTGCGGCCCACCCCGATGACGAAGACCTTGCCGCCGAACTTGACCGCCCAGATGGCCGCCGCGATGCTGCTCTCAACGCCCGTGCATTCCATGGCCAGCGCCGGCTCCAGCCCGCCGAAGGACTCCTCCACCACGGCGCGGCCCGCCTCCTCGGCCGAGCGGCCGTGCATCCCAACCTTGTGCGTGATCACACCGGGGCAGAGCTCGCGCGCAAAGGCGAGCCGCCCCTCGTCGATGTCGGTGATGACGAGCGGGCACGCGCCCGCGGCCCTGGCGCAGAGCATGGTGATGAGGCCGATGGGGCCCGCGCCGCAGACCAGCACGGGGTCGCCCAGGTTGAGGTTGGCCCTCTGGATGCCCGCTAGGGCCACGCTGAGCGGCTCCAGCAGGGCGCCGTCCTCCCACGACATGTCGCCGATGCGGTGGCACCAGGTCGCCGGGTGGTTGACGTAGCGTCGGAGCAGGCCGGGGACGGGAGGGGTCGAGAGGAAGTCGACGCGCTCGCAGCCGTTGTACCGCCCCGTGAGGCAGGGCTCGCACTCGTTGCAGATCACCTGCGGCTCCACCGCCACCCGGTCGCCCACCTTGAGCGTCGTCACCGTCGGATGCACCGCCACCACCTCGCCCGCGGACTCGTGGCCCAGCACATGGTCGCCCTCTACTATCATGGGGCCGATGCAGCCGTGGTGCCAGAAGTGGACATCGGATCTGTTTTTTGTTTTCCCATGGCGGGTGAGCAGGTGAGCAGGTGAGCATGAAGGTTGTGATGTCTCTCTTGTCTTGTTGTGTCTTCTCTGTCGCATATAAGGACATACCCACAGATACCAGTGCTCCTGATGGCAATGGTCACCTCCCCCTCCTTCAGGTCCTCACTCCCCTTCTGGACGCTCTCCAGTGTCGGGCGCGTCTCGCTGACCCAGAGGTCGTGCTTTGGGTTCGTGAACACGCCGATGTTCTTCTTGGTCGGCGCCGCGTTGTCGATAGCCGAGGGGCTCATTTTTGGCTGGGGAGAAAGCAACGATGCGGAGGCGAAAGAGAGCGACCAAGAGAGGGGGCCGTATCAGGCGAACCAAATTGTTGTCCAAAGTCTTATTTCAGAAAGTAGGGAAACAAAGTCTACGGCAACGTATCCCATACAGGTGTCGAGTCCCAAGAAAATAAATGCAAAAAGGGTTAAAGTTAGGCGGGGTACGTGGTGGGCGGCAGGCAGGCTTCTCGGTTGCGTGGGGGAGAAAGGAGGAGGGAGGGAGGTTCATACCGCCATATATACAATGAGGCACTACGTACAACTAAATGAAACAATAAACTCGACTGACACCTTTTTTTGGTGTTTTTGGCAGCCTCCAGCCGCGGGGATCTACCGATCTCGCATCTTCTCGCCGCAAGGCTCCACGAGTGAGAGCAAGGAGAATCTTCCGTGCGATGCGACGACGGGTCAGGCGCCGCTTGCGCCGATGCTTTGATTGGGGGTTTCCTGGGAGGAGCCCAACCTACAGCCCCAGTTCCACCAAGCTCTACAAAGAGAATCCTTTCCGGTCTGCTGCACAGGTAGGTACTGCGCCGAGGGGTTTGGGCTGATAGAAGAGAAGGTGAACGCTAACTCGACCCCCAAGAGCCAGCCTTCCCGAACACATTTCTTTTCTCGTCATCACCCTCCCCGCTACCGACTCGACGAGATAACCCCCGCAAGAAACCCCCAAAAAAAGCGCCGGATGCTGCAAAGTCGCAACCCCAAAAAAGGAGCCCTAAAAACCGCCCCGCGCCCACTATCCGTGACCTATCCGACTCCATCCGACACGGGGTGTGGGGCATTCTTGTTGTGCGTCCTGCCTTAGCTCGGCAGCTACAAGCCCGACGCCGCGGCCCAGGGCCGTCACATTCCCGCACCAATCACCTCCGATCAACGCCGGAGCATCGCCGGGGAAATTGGCCTGACTGGAAGTACGCCCCCACATCGGAGCCAAGCATCTTGTTTTTTGTTATTATCTTCTCTTCAAAGTTTTTCTGACTCCTTCCGGCTCCATTGATTGAGATGAAGTCGTGAAGGGGACTACGGGAGATTAGAACGGCAAAGATTGGCTGACTAACACAGTTACATTCGTCGGCATGTGCGCTCAGACATACTAAGTTAGCCACACAGATCTCCGGCGGCTCGGGGGTGCCGGGCCGTGGACATTATTTTTTCCCCGGGCTGCAGGGGCTTACCGAGGTGGCCGTGGCTGTGGCCGGCAGTGAGGCTGGCCATCGACCTGGCGCATCTATCTATATCTCTACATTGCCTGGGTCAACGTCGCTTCAACGCCCCCTCAATGCTAGGAGGGTAAACGGAGCAAGGAAGGACTGATAGATGGACGCCCTCCTTTTGCTGCGTTCAACCAGATTGTCCCAAGCACTCTCGCATGACATGGATATGACATCCCAACCATGGTGTCAAGGAGGGAGACAGGATATCAACACGGAGATCCCTCCCGTCCTACCCGGCTCTTGACGCTGCGTTAAGGGCTGGCTTCACTCGTCAAGCTTGCATTTGATACCTTGATATTGAAGGCAGCCATGAAAAACCCATTTTCACACAAATACTTAGCGGAAAATACAAGTACAAGGTTTGCTGGGAAGCATCCCTGCGGGCGAGGCGACAACCTCAAGCCTGCAGAGGCTGGCCCATCCCGCCGTACGTCACCATCTTGGTGACCTGGTACTCGGCGATGCCGTAGAGCGAGCCCTCCCTCCCGAAGCCGCTCTCCTTGACCCCGCCAAAGGGGCTGGCCACATCCGAGACCAGGCCCGTGTTGACGCCGACCATGCCGACCTCGAGGTGCTCGGCCACGCGGTGGATGCGCTGCAGGTCCCGCGAGTAGAAGTACCCGGCCAGGCCGACCGAGACCGAGTTGGCCACCCGCACCACCTCCTCCTCCGTCTCGAAGGCGAAGATGCCCGCCACGGGGCCGAACGTCTCCTCCGTCGCCATCGCCATCGCCTGCGTCACGCCCGTGATGACCGTCGGCTGGAAGAAGTTGGCGCCCAGCTCCGGCATCCTGTGCCCGCCCACCAGCACCTCGGCGCCCTTCCCCTCGGCGTCCCGCACGTGCGACTCCACCTTCCCCACGGCCCGGTCGTGGATCAGGGGGCCGTGCGTCGTCGAGGCCTTGAACCCGTTGCCGACCCGGAACTCGGCCGCCACCCGGCCGGCGAACTTGCGCGCGAACTCTTCGTAGACGCCCCTCTGCACGAAGATGCGGTTCGCGCACACGCACGTCTGCCCCGAAGAGCGGAACTTGCTGGCCAGCGCCCCGGCCACGGCCGCGTCCACGTCGGCGTCGTCGAAGACGATGAAGGGCGCATTTCCTCCCAGCTCGAGCGAGAGCTTCTTGAGCGTCGTCGAGCACTGCTTCATGAGCAGCTTGCCCACGGGCGTCGAGCCTGTGAAGGAGATCTTGCGTACCGAGGGGTGCGACGTCAGGCACAGCCCCACCTCGGGCGTCCGGTCCAGCGCCGTCACCACGTTCACCACGCCCCTGGGGATGCCGGCGCGGTGGGCCAGCTCGGCCAGGGCGAGCGATGTGAGCGGGGTCTCGCCGGGGGACTTGCATACGACGGTGCAGCCGGCGGCCAGGGCGGGGCCCATCTTGCGCGTGATCATGGCCGCGGGGAAGTTCCAAGGCGTGATGAGGCCGCAGACGCCGACGGGCTCCTTGATGGTGTAGACCCGGTTGCCCGGGACCGAGGCCGGGATGGTGTCGCCGTAGATGCGAGGCGCCTCCTCCGAGAACCACTCGAGGAAGTTGGCCGCGTACGTCACCTCCCCCTTGCTGTCTGCCAGCGGCTTCCCGTTCTCCCACGTGATCAGCGTGGCCAGGTCCTCGGCGTTCTCCACCATCAAGTCATACCACCTCCGGAGCAGCTTGGAGCGCTCGCGGCCCGTGCGGCCCCGGAAGGACTCGAACGCCACTGCGGCCGCGTCGATGGCCGCCTCTGTGTCCGAGGCGGAGAACTCCGGGCAGGTGGCGATGTGCTCGCCTGTTGACGGGTCTGGGTTTTGTTTGTTCCTTATGTCAGTTTCTGGAGGTTCTTTCTTTATCTCGTAACTACCTGGATGCATTTAAGGGGCTGCGCATGGAACAGTGACACCCGGTTAAGGTGAGGGCAGTGGTGGTAGAAACTTGGCGTCGCGCCTTCGGCTCCGCTCCCCACTTGGCACTCGGCGGGTTCACTCACCTGTGACCTCAAACGTCTGGCCAGACGCGGCCTTCACCCACTCGCCGTTGACGTAGCATACATTCTGCTTGAGCAGGGACGGATCTTTTAGCTGTAAAAGATTGTTAGTAAATGCAATCGACGAAGTGTGAAGACCACGAGCAAAGGGAGACATACTTGAGGCGTCATCGTGGAGGCGAAACGATAATATATCTTCGGCTTGGGAAATGGCACTGTCCGTCTTTGTAATGTTGGACTCCGTAACACAAGGCGAGAGGCAGAGTAAAGAGGCCGGTATATGTGTAAGATTGTCATCTTCTAAAAAGGAGAGACTTCTTTGCCACAGGTGAGGACAACACGCCCCCTTTTATACACGGCGTGTTGGAGGGTGGGAAGCTGGCCAGCCAGGCTCAGAGGACGGGGGGGTAAGCTTGTTACTACTGGGAAGGTCGAGCTGAGATGAATGCTCCAAGTTACGATCAGACATGTAGGTCCGATGCTGCTCTCTCGCCGAAAGAAGCAACAATAAGCAGGACGTGCTAAGAAGCAACTGAGGAATGATTGGAAGAAATTTCTCTTCCAGATGGTGTACGAGTCTTCTGCTTAGGCAAGTCCCGTCTTCTTGTCCCTCCCTTGGAGAGATACCCAGCATGCGATTGTTCCTATGACGTGAAGTATTATCTGCGGCGAGAGCTCCGATTGAACCCCTCCCGGCTCGGCAGTACCTGCTATTCTGGTACTGGCGGGGGCTTCATGTGGAGTAAATGCACTGGGGAGTGGACAACCGAGTGACAACTAACCTCCGGCCTTGGCCCGCATTTCGTCGGCAAGGGCAGATAGCCGGAGTTCAACCCTTCGGAGCGAACTCTGCTTTTCGACTCCTTAAAAGTCTCCATTCTCCATTCTCGTCTGGCAAACGATCGATCTTGGTTGCCGTTGTTGCCAAATTGCTTCAGAAAAAGTGACCGAATGTAGCCTGCTCGATCTAGATCCGAGGTTGAAGAGGTGTTCTCTTTGGTCTAGGGAATGTGGCCTGCCGGCGCAAACAAGATTTGATGCAAGTTGACAGATATGATTCATTCGAGACTGACTGCTGCCGGGCGGGGAGCTCATCTGCTATTCAGCCGTCTTCACCTTGCCGGACGCCATCAACCACCAATTTGTATGACGATCATTGATCAGCTGTGATCAGCCGACCGGCAGAGCCCGGATTTACCTACCCCCAGACTTTCTGTAGAGGGGCTACTGGCTCATTGCTTCTATCGAGAGATCCCAACGCCCACACGGATACCTGCGTACCTAGAGGTATGCAGGTAGATACTTTTATGCTTGCTACAAAACGCAACGCGATAGTCACTGACGGCTTCTGTTTGTTATTCAACAGAACCTCACCCCTAACCACTCCAGGCGTTCAAGCAATCAAAGGGCTTTGTGCAACGCAGAATGCTCGTTTTGTCCGATATAAGGGCCTCTCCTCAGGATTGATGCTACATCTCCCACCTAAGGCATCGTCAAGGACAGATACCGTGTGAGAGAGTATGAAGGCCCAAAACATCATGTCTGGGCTGGCGCTGCTCGGCAGCAGCAGCAGCGGAGCGGATATCGACCTCCGCACCGCCCCCGCCACCCTCGCCCAACCGGTCCTGGACTCCTTCGTCAGCTTCTCCCTCGAGTTCGTCTTCTTCCCGGACTTCGCGGGCAACAGGTCGGCCCCGAACGAGTTCTCGCTGCAGCTCCTCGACAACATTGCTAGCATCCAGGGCTCCAAGCCGATCATCCGGGTGGGCGGCAACACCCAGGACTACGCCCTGTACAATGCCTCCCTGGAGGTCGCCTGGGTCGGCGTCGTCGACAAGAAGAGGTCCGCTGACTACCCGACCACCATCCAGATCGGCCCGTCCTTCTTCGAGTCCTACGCCACCTGGCCGGGCTACAGGTACGTGCACGGGTTCAACATGGGCCTGGGCGGCAACCGCTCCGACGGCTGGCAGACCCTGGTGGACACCGTGCCCGTGGCCTGCAGGGCCGTCGGAAAGGAGGGGCTCTACCTCTGGGAGTACGGCAACGAGCCGGACCTGTACTCCCGGTCCGCGCAGGGGCCGGTCCGCGCGCCCGGCTGGAACGAGAGCACCTTTGTGGAGCAGTGGCTGAACGGCACGCGTGAGATCCACCGGCTGCTGGCGGAGCACTGCCCGGACATGGTCACGGACGGCCGGCGGGAGGGCTATCTAGCGCCCTCCTTCGCGGGCACGGGGAACACGCTGAAGGCGCCGCTGACGTGGCAGTCGGGCCTGAACAGGGATGCGAACATCCCGCTGTTCTCTTCCCATAAGTGAGTCCTGGGTCCTGAATCCCCCCTCGAGATGTGGTTGATTTTCATGGACAATTTACACCAGAATACTCGTGGCTCATGTTGTCTGTTTTGTCTCTTTGGGTATCCGCTGACATGGCCATCCATGCTGCTGCCCTACGTGCAGCTACATATCTGGGGCGACCTCCTTGGGTGTGACCCTACAGAGAACCCTCATGAACCACTCGGTCACCATGCGGTCCGTCCAGAACCACGTGGATGAGTACAGCAAGGTGTTTCCCGGGGGCTCCGACATCGCCCACGTCCTGGGCGAGGCCAACTCGCTGTACAACCAGGGAAAGCCGGGCCTGTCGAACTCGTTCGGCGCCGCCCTGTGGGGGCTGGACTTCAACCTCTACTGCGCCTCTGTCGGGATTCGGCGGGTGCATATGCACATGGGGACCGACTATCGGGTAAGCTGATGGATCATCCCCCTTCCTGCATTCATCACTTACTCCTGGACTGTTGCACCTTGCACGAGTGAGCAAGCCACCTTGGGCTGAAACCAGATCCTATATCACACACAGTACGCGAGCTGGCAGCCAATAGAGACAGACCGCACAACTATGGGCACCAAACCCCCCTACTACGGCAACATCGCCGTCGCTGCGATGCTGGCCGGGCCGTCCCCGGTCTCGATATCCCACATCCCGCTCCCCGACACCGACGGCCGCGAGGCCGCCTACGCGGCCTACCACCCGGAGACGGGCACCCTGTCCCGCATCATGGTCATTAACATGGCCGCCCACAACACGACCCGGATGGGCATCAGCCTGGACCCGCTCCCGCCCCGCGGCCGCCGCCTCTACTCCTTCCTCGTCCCCGCCCCGTGCACGTCCGTCCTGGTCCGGCGCCTCATCGCCAACGGCTCCGACGCCATCACCGGCGTCACCTGGGACGGGCTGAGCTACGAGGCCGAGCTGCGGGGCGGGAGGCCCGTGCCGATGGGCAACGTCACGCGCGGCGAGGTCCTGGCCGTCCAGGACGGGGGCAGGGTCGAGGTCGCGGTGACGGACTCGAGCGCCGTCATGCTGACGCTCTTGCCTGCTGTTGGCGGTGCGGGGGAGGAAGGTGG